>OMOT01074921.1:3591-16797 GCA_900312575.1 Acanthochaenus luetkenii | reverse complement strand
TGTAGGTGTCATTTATTTAGATCATGATTAAAAATCTAATCTTAAACCCAAATGTGACATCTCTTTTGTGTTGTCTTTCAGGTAATAGACATACACACAGAAGAAGAAAGCAAACAAGAAGCTATGGACACGTTTTTTCAATTAATTTTTTACGGCTTCAAATACATATGTATTGCCAAACACATCTCAAATGTAAACATCAAATCCCTCCTCTTGGTCATGGCCAAATACATCAAACATTTTTATCTTAGACCCTCCCAATTCATTCAAAGTTTTACCACTGAGCAGAGGCCTCTTCTGAACATCTTAGAGAAGAGTGTTAGGTGTGTTGATGTAAAACACCACATAGATGTATTGAAAAGGGAGTCCCAATATGCATTGTATGTGCTGCATCGCATGCTAGACCATGGGGAAACTAAAGAACTCATCATATATGATCAAGACCCTATTGTACTGGCCTGGATTCTCACGCTGGGGACTCAGTGTGCAAACTACCAATCTCAATTGAAGTCCATGCACAGCAAAAAGGCAAGTTGTATTTCAACAACTGCAGGAGAGGCCAGTAGTAGCCCAGATACTGAGACAGAGGCTCCTGACAATGATGCCGATCACGTCACTCCATGCAAGCGCTCAAAGTTGGATTTTGTGTCTGGGGAGGAGAAATCAGAAATGCCAAAATCCCCTATGGACCCTCAGGTTCTTTGTCAAACCTTTTCTCCATCTGCTGGTAACTCACCGGAGGTTTGTCCTCAGGGACAGATCCATTCCCTGCAGATCAGGGAGTGTGGACCAAAGATCCTCAGTGTGCTAATACCCTTCCTGCCCACATGGCTGTGTCTTCGCTCTCTCACTCTACAAAGTTGCTGTAAGTTAGTTAGCAAATGTTCCAGTGTGGAGGTTAGGGGTCATTTTGGTCCTGTGACCATGCCTTGCTCCCAGACCTATTCCTACTATCAGTAACCCTGCTTCCACACTGCAAGTAGCATGGTCAGCAACTCACTGGAGCTCCTATAGAGCTGAGCTACCAAGCGAACTTGGCCGGTGTGTAGACGACGTCAACAAGCTCACAGCCCACAATCAGTCAGAATAGAACGATCCATCAACCAAGTTGCTTGCAGTGTGTACAAGCAGTATCAGTACCTGTTGTGGGTTAAAATTGCTCTTATTTGGGCAATTTTATAATGATAACTATGGAGTAACTGTTGTGATTTTCTACCTTATTTGTTTGTTTTTACTGAAAAAGTTCAGTTAATAAATCTTCAATGTCTACATTTTTGTAGCAGTAAAATAGGGTGGGTGGGTTATAGTGAGGCACTACTGCTTTGTGCTGTATGTGCGTTTAAATAGGAAACATATGTGTGAGAAGTCCCACACAACACTAGCATTGTCACGATAACCAAGATTTCAATACTACTTCAATACCATTGTGAAAGACAATATTGAAAATTCAATATTTAATTGTATACACATTTCATAAATTGTGTTCTGCAAGCTGAAATTCCATTTAGGGTGTAGATGTGTGAATTGTGAATAGTTGAAAGAAAAAGAAAAGGTGCGCCCTGGTAGTTCAGTGGTCTAAGGGCGCTTTCACACCGGTCTCGTTTGGTTAGGGTTAGGGTTTATCCTTTAACCCCAGTCCACCTAAACTGGTGGACAAAACTGAAATATGGAACTATTTCACTTACAGAGCCAGCAAAGGACACCCAACCGATATCAAAACCCCTGTGCTCAAGTGACTCATCGCAGTGACTGTTGTTCTGCGATGTTGCTTGATCTTTTTTCTTGTTAGCTATGGTATTGTAGTAGTATTTGTATTTATTATACTTGGTATTGGCATCAATGTCAGAATTCTGGTATCGTGACAACACTAGACTACACATTTGTTATATTCTGCAGGAACAATTGATTGTTGTTTTTGTGTGCAGCGATCTTAAGTGACGTGGATGTGTTGACCTTGGCAAGGTCCCTCAAACAGCTGTCTGAGACATCCAGCAGCTCCCTCACTGATCTGAGCATTGGTGTCCTGCCTCATGCTACATTCATGGAGACCCTGCTGGATGCAAGCCTCAACCTCAGGGCCCTCTCAGTGGAGATCCATCCCATGGTAGAGTGTCTTGGACTACATCAAACCAAGACTATTGAGTCGACAGGTTTGTCAGGTGCTGTGCGCTTAAAAAGTGTGAATGTTGTACCAAAATGAAATAACTCTTGATGAAGAGAACATGATTAATAGTTTACCTATTGATACAGATAATGGTATATTGGAAAGATAAGAGCTGAACCAGTCGATTGATGTGTCTGAAATGCCAATGGTTGAGGCAGTCAAGTAAAATTGCATGATCCACTGTATCAAATGCTGCACTGTGATCAAAAAGAACAGTTCAGTATCCTGCATTGGTGGTTAAGATAATTTCTTCAGGAGAGCAGTCTCAGTGCTATTAAGTGGTTTAATACCGGACTGGAATTTTTATTTGTTATTAAAATGTAGAAATGTTTAAAAAGTTTGGAGATGGGCATATAGTAATTTTGAGGTCCAATTTGGGTTTCACAAGTATTGGGTTGAACCTCCACATGCTTAAAACTGGGCAGTTGTCTGATAATATATAATATAAATGTTTGAGTTCCAAAATAAAAGCTCTTGGAATGGAATAGGCAGTAGCATTACAATGCAGCTGGAAAAATGATCCACTCACTCCATGCCGCCATGTCGGGTATCATGAAACTAGACACTCTACCCTTTTCAAATGCTAGCAAGCAATCAATAGCCCAAGCTACACAACTTGCGTCAGCCTCACAGCAAACGCACAGCAAAACGTCACATCCACGTGTCCACGTGGCACATTTTGTATTTGTGTCATTATTTCGTAAATGTTCAATGCAATTTTCATTTTGAGTCTATCCACATGCTTCTCCATGCCAGCAGGCTTGTTTTGTAGAGAGCTCGGCTGAGGAGGATTGAAAAATCGAGACAGCCGGGGAAGTTTAAATCCTGGCTGTACCAGCATGGATTCCTACCAAAACTGATGTGGCTACTGACGGTCTATGAAGTGCCAATGACAGCTGTGGAAGGAGTGGAGAGAAGAGTAAACAAGCACCTCCGAAGGTGGCTCGGAATCCCTCCTAGCTTCACGTCAGTCGGCCTTTATATCAGATCCGGTCAGCTTCAGCTCCCCTTTTCTTCTGTGGTGGAAGAATTTAAGGTGATGCAAAGTGCAGGGTGACTATGATGTACAGACTCGAGTGACGAGCAGGTCAAGTGCAGGCGTTAAGACAAGATCTGGGCACAAGTGGGCAGCAGACACATCTCTGGCACAGGCAGAAAGCGCACTTAAGTTGAAGGACATCATTGGGAACCCATGCAAGTGAAGACAGGGACTCGGAACCACTCACTTTCAGCAGTGGGGAAAAGCAGATGCAGGACAGAGAAGAGAGATGATCCAAGCTGAGGTGGACAGCCGGAGGGAAAAAGCAGTCGAACTGGCTACCTAGGGAACCTGGACAAAGTGGGATCTCCCAAATAGGAAAGTCTCACGGTCCGAACTCACGAGCCCTTCAGGATTTATTTTCAGCTGAGATCGGTTTATGACACTCTACCATCACCAGCAAATCTGCACAGATGAGGACTGAGAGAAGATCCACTGTGCAAGCTCTGTGGAAAGAAAGGAACAATGGGCGATACAGGTGGCGAATACAAAGTATTCCAGGTTCTGGCCCACATCTCAGGCTCAGGCAACGAAAAACCCATGGGACACCAGAACCAGCCATTCAGTTTGTCAGGGCAGAGGAGAGGCCCTCTGCTCCCAGTAAGACCAGAAACGGCACCCTGCAAATGGCACAAGGGTTGGGAGATGAGGGTGGACCTGGCAAGCAGGTTGCAGTTCCCCTCAGTTGTTCAAACATCCTTGAGGCCGGACGTGATCATCTGGTCAGAGCAGGCGAGGAAGATAGTCCTGATTGAACTGACTGTTCCATGGGAGGAAGGGTGTGAGGAGGCACATGAGAGGAAAGCTACAAAGTATCAAGAACTGGTCCAAGAATGTAGGAACATGGGGTGGCAGGCCTGGCTATTCCCAATCGAGATCGGATGCAGAGGATTCACAGCACAATCAGCGTGGAACATGCTCACGGCCCTGGGAATAGCAGGAAAGGAAAGTAGGTCAGCAGCTCACAGGTTGGGGGAGGCAGCAGAACGAGCCTCATGTTGGCTGTGGAATAAAAGGGAGGAGATAAGCTGGAGGCATAGAACTGGTGGGCAGCGATTTGGCCACCACTGCCGAGCCGACAACCGGAGGGTGTTACGGTTAAGGGTTGAAACACCCGGTGAAGGTTGGGTACTGTCTGACGACACCAGCTCCAGGCCAAAGGCTACAGTCACAGCAAGAGTGACTGAAGATGAGGCATCTCATTATGTATTTTGGCACACTCGGGGGTAAACTGAGTGTCCACCGGGCCAGCAATAACAAAGGTACTGTCCACACAGCGATTTACCCGAAACAGCTCTCTATTTCCTGTTTCGTGGAGGGAATGGGTCAGCGTTAGTCCCGTTTACTCAATGTTCCGGGTGGGATGGTCGCGGTCCAGTCCAGGGGTCAAGGCAGGAGAAGGGTAGTAAGACAGGCGATGGTCAAGCACAAGAACGGTCCTCCGACGGTCAGGGATTCGGCACACAGCAGGGTCCTCAGTCCGGTCTGTCACACGCTTACTCACTGCTCTTCGCTCTGATTACTACTCCCTCGTTCTTCACTACCTCCCATGGGTCACACACCTCTCCCCTTTTTAAATCCTGCAGATCTCTCTCTGGATTGGCCCTGCCCGATCCTCCTAATGGGCTCAGCTGCCTCGCATCTGCCGCTGATTGGGGCGGAGGGCTGTCTCTGGGCTCTAGCGCCCCTGCAGGAACTTGCCCGCACTGCCACTTCCTTCACCTTTCCCCTCCTAAACGCCCTCCGTCTGCCACATACACCCCCCCCCCGGTCTCTCTAAACCGGGTCTCCACCGGGCCGGAGATAACAAACAAGGAAGCACAATGTCCACAACGGGGTTTACGATCCGAACACAGCAGCTTTATTTACCTCTTTCTCACTGAGCATAGGCAGGGTTAGTCAGAGTATAGTCCAGCATGAAACCATGAGCATAGTCCAGCATTAACGTGAGTACCGTCCAACAGGAAACAGGTTCTTCACCGAGGTGGATTCACGGACCGTCCGGAATCCCCAACCCTCGTTACTCTCTCCCTGTCTCTCTCTTGCTCACTCACTCTCCCGCTCGCCACTTTACGCACTTCTTCCCTCGGAGTTACACACCCCTTTATGCCTCTCTTTCCTACTCTTTTATAGGGGCCCGCTCTCGGCTCCGATTGGCCCTGTGCTTCCCCTTTTACATTCCCCAGCTGCCTCGCATCCCGGTGAGTAGGGGGATGGCTGTCCCCGGGCTCTAGCGCCCCTAGAGGAGCCTGCCTAAAGTCCCTCTGTCTGCCACACAGTGTATATCATTATTTATCCAAGGGGATGAATTAACGGCAGGAGCCGTTCTCAATTTAATAGGTGCAGCATCATCAAGTACAGATAGTGCAGATCTGCCTAAGTCGTTAGTGTGGGCACTGGGATCCAAAACATTGTTAATATCTAAACTAAGGAAAGCTGCAGAAAACTTCTCTGCAGACAGAGTTACTCAGAGGCAAAGCAGTTATCGTACATGGATATTAAAATCACCAGCAATAAAAACTGTATTGAGCTTAAAGAGAGTTGACATAAAATCAGAAAACTCAGGCAGGAACAAATCATTTGGGCCAGGGGAACGGTAAATAACTACACAGTAAAAATTCTTTAATTGACCAATTTTGATCATTTGTGCCTCGAAGGAGGTGAATGTTTCAGTATTTACCGCACTTACAGCTCACAAAAACAAGCAAGGCCACCAAGGCTGCTGACGAAGTTGCCATCCGCTGGGCACAGAGAGCCGTATTCCTCACTCCTTTGCCAAGTTTTTTGATACAAAGATTGTTAAGCACAAATTATTTTTTCAAAATTGAATGTGCATTTATGAGCGCCATCCTAGGCTTACAGTCCTGCTTGATCGCCAGAGAGCGCAGAAGCTGATGATGCACACCGCAGGATCTGCAGGTCTGCTGCACAGGGGGTGGGGAGACTATCTGTACACCGGGGGTGTCTGGGAAGACCGGTCTAAGCCAGGATTGCCTGATGCAGAAAGCAGACTCAAGGGGAAAGAGCGACGCAGCTCCACAACACCACCACTCCTCCAAAATAACCTCAACCACACATGCAGCCCGGCTCTTATCCCCCGCTTCCTGCTTCTCCTGCGGGAGCGTCGGGAGCATCGGCAGTGTGGGCGGTGGAAAAGGGTTAGGGTTAACCCTAAGTCCCCGGTTCAGCCGGCAAAGACCACAAAGGCTGTAAAGCACCACAGTAGCCCGGACTGGAATCACCACCATAGATTAGCGAATACTCAGGAGAGTTTGACGATCATAAACCCAGACGCCAACAGCATTAACACACACAGGGAAGGTAAGACCCGATGGGCAGCGACAAAGCCAAACGTAGGTGCCATCATTCCGCATCCAATATACTAAAAACATAGTATAGGGATTTTACTAGTGAATAAAAAACTGGAGGTATTCTGTAGCCATAAAAACTTAGCAGTAATAAAATCAAGACAGGTAAGACTTGGAGAAGGTTGACAAAATTCAGCAAACCAATATTTATAGGAACTAGTACTGGGGTAGAGCAAGATACTACCTCAATTTGCGTGGTTACATTGTTTAAAGACGCATGTGTGTGGCTGTGTAGTTAATTGTTTCCATTAGTAAAGGTCATGAACTTTGTTTTACCTGTGTTCAACATGAGATTCATACAGCTGTGACTGTACAATGTCAAAGGCGGAATTGTATTTCTCAGTATCATCATAAGTGTATTATCATATGCTTAAAGATGAAAAGAGAGATCATTCACAAACCAGCTTACATTCAAGCTTAAATAATATTTATATAATACTTAAACAGCAGCTCTACACTGTTGCTTTCTGAAACTTGACTTATACTACAATAAAATGGCTGTTTCAGTTGAATACTTATTAGAGATTCAAGGACATTTGCCAGAATTGGCAAGACATAAATACATTTCCCCACGTTTTAATAGTGGGAGAACATTGGTTAATTTACAGATCTTGGGAATCTTGTTTGAGACTAGTAGTAGGTTAAACAATATGTCAAAAGCTGTGCCCTTAAATCGGCAGCTAACTTTTTCAGGTTTTCCTTGTGTTTGGACACTTAAAAACACTGCAATGCTTAGTTGTTCAAAACATGAAACATGTATAGCTTTCACAAGAGTGACATATCAATATAACGTGTTTTCTAACCTCCTTTCCACAGAGCTGCCTCTTGAAAAACTGTCAGTCAAAGTACCTCAAGTACTGACAAATCTCCACAGCATTACATCTGTGTTGAAGCGCTCTCCAAGTCTCACATCACTTCACATATCAGGGATCAGGCTATCAGCTGGCTCTTCACACCGTCAGCTTCTCACCAGTGTTTCAGGTAATGTTTCATCTCAATGTCAGAGGTTTCCAACCGTTTTTAATGTCCAGGACTTCTAAATAGATCCACATTAAGCCAAATAAAGTACATTAAAACATTACAAATAATGAATCAAAGGGTAAATAACTAGAAATGATGACAATGAGTGTCTCTACCACATTTAGTGCATGAAGTCCACTCCGTTGTCAGAGTTCTATGTGGTTTTGTTGATAACGAGTGGGTGTGTGTGTAGGGGGTGTTACCATAATGGTATGGTGGGAAAGAGCTCATTACATATGCAAAAAACATACCATCTGTTTCCAGATCTACACAATATGGCTAACCGTTATAATATTACCACTAATACACTCAAACATGGCTTACTAAGCACATGAAAAGATGAAGTTATTGAGTAATGTGAATAACTATCGTATAGAACATCACAGATACACACAAAACAAGAGATATACATTTGAATTCAACACAATGTGATATGCAAAGTCTTGTGCATCCAAATTGAAGGTTTCTTCTGATTTTGGCCATGTTCCACTGGAGCTCATCTCAGACATTCTGTGACCTCTAAGCTTAGTTAAAATAGGATGTTTTATGGTGTTTGACAGGCTTCTTCCTTGTAAGGGCACTTTCTGCCAGATTTCAGAGTTTACAACCCCATTAAGGATCGGTTATCAGGAGTGAGATCAGGAGAGATCAGCAGACCAGTTCCCTGTCAAATACTGTCTGTGTGAGGCCAGTTAGATGCACTACACTAGGGATAATTTCTTTTTGCCAGAATGCACCAAATTGCATCATTAGTAATAAATATATGATTTTGCATGCAGTCATCTCCTGTGTTCATTGTATGGGTCTAAATTCAAGCAAGCCGAGAATTCAAGTTTTTCAGATGAGATATTGATGATATTGTCTATAGCTGGTTCCCCGTTCTCTAATTCAAATCAAAGCTTACTCTAAATGATTGCTATCATCCATCCATCCATCCATCTTCAACCGCTTATCCGAAGTCGGGTCCAGCAGGGGGCCCCAAACTTCCCTTTCCCTGGCCACATTAACCAGCTCTGACTGAGGGATACCATGGCATTCCTAGGCCAGCGTGGAGATATAATCCCTCCACCTAGTCCTCAGTCTGCCCCGTGGTCTCCTCCCAGCTGGACGTGCCTGGAAAACCTCACTAGGGAGGCGACCAGGTGGCATCCTTACAAGATGCCCGAACCACCTCAACTGGCTCCTTTCGACGCTTTTAATTAACAAATTATCTATTCACACTACAGATGCTATTTAGATATTTTAATCCAACTTCCCTGTGGAACGCCGTACTCTACATGTATTCTGTCTGAAAAACTACCACTGGGAAAAATCTCTGTGACCTATTTCATAGGTAGCTTTTGATCCGTGCCACAGCAGAGAATGAGAAGCCATAACCGGTAACTTTCTGTAGTAGTGAGTTATAGTCAATTGCATCAAAAGCAGCACTAATAAAACTGCCCCTACAAGTCTCTTATTGTCCATTTCCTTTAAGCAGTCATGTGAATGCGCTGTACATGTGGAATATCCAACCCTATACGCATTGTATTATTGTGCAAATGGTATTTAATCCATGTGATGGACTGGCGATCTGTCCAGGGTGTTTCCCTGCCTTCTGCCCAATGCAAGCTGGGATAGGTGTAAGCGGGTATAGAAAATGGATGGATGGATGGTATTTAACCATTAATCTGTTTTTTTACACAACTCCCATAATCCTCTTCTCATATGCAAAAGAGTTTATACGACATCACACATACATCTGTATTCCTCACATATTCACTCGCATGGCCTGCTGCCGTACAGTGATGTATAGTGATATACTGTATTGGTACATCTTTATGATGGTAGGGTCACTCATAATCATTTTATAACAAATCATATTGTTGTATAAGCAGTATTTCTATGTATGTATTAAATATGGTAACTTGTTTTACAGTATTATTCCAGGCCTTGTGGGATTTACCAGAGCGAAATCTAATCTGTTTTCTTTAAACAAATGTACCTTGTAACCCCAAACAAATGTTTTTTTAGTCATTGTATACTCAATTTGGCAGTTTTCATGGCCTGTCAAGAATAACCCAGAAATGTCTGGTTCCTGGTTGGTTGCAAACATTTGAATTAGGTCTATATGTCATTGCCACAAATACACTGTGTGACTGTACATAATCTGTACTGTACTGTAACTCATATTGTGTTTTTGCTGCTGTCTTTGGGGGATTGTGCTTTTGCCATTTTATTTTAACCCACTGGAATGGCAAAGGATACCAGGTTGCAATCCAGCTCATGTGGTGTCCCATACATTGAACTGATGTCAATAATGACGTTTTATCATGTTTTAGAGTCAAATCAACTCTTAAGGATGCTTAACTTTGAGGACATGAACCTGGCTGATTGTCTCCCCGAGATCCTACACCTGCTCAGGAACTGCATGTTGGAAGGTAATAAAATGTTTTTACAAAGTACTGCTAGCGAACCATTAGTGCAGATACCTTTTACTAGAGATCTGGCGGGTACCAAACTAAAATACAGTATCAATATTTCCCCCAAATCGAATATGGGATACCAAGAACCACATGTGCACATGCAGTCAAAGTGTTTTATTTATCAAGTGCACAGTATAACACAAGGTCATTCTGAGCAGTGAAATTATTCGGACATGGCAAGCAACAACTACGTAGTAGGCATAAAAATTGAATAAAACAAATACTAAAAGGATCACAACTAAGGGTAAGAGTAGCAAACAATATACATAACGGTCAAACATTAGCAGCAATTCCAGAGCCAGAAAGATGGGGAATATAGACGGTAGAAATAAAAGTATTAAATATAATCAACATAAAGTTGACCGATGGATATGTACAATACATTGTGGTGATGTACAATTAATGTACATAGGAAGTGACTAGAGCATACATTGGGGTGATCATGTGATCCATGGACCTCATTCTGGAACGCATTTACGCAAAAGATAAGAAGACATTTGAAGTTTATGAAGTTTATGGGACAATTCTGGCATTCCTGAACGGTTTCTTATCTGGGATTCGTTCTTAGCGAAGAACAGGATTTAAGAACACAGAAAAGCAGACTTAAGTCGGCCAGACTGGAGTGCGCCTTCCGTCGTCTCGATAGCGATAGTTATTGCCGAAAATATTAATATTCCAAAAATGTCTCAAATGATTTGACTCAAGTTTGTTTATTTGTCATTCCAACCATATCCATATATCCATACACATACAGTAGAATTACATTTCTCAGGACCAGGGTGCAAAAGAAAAACACATACCGGTACATACATAAAAACACACAAGGACAAATACGAGACCAGTGCTAAGCTAAAAATATATAATATAGTGAAAGAAGCCAACTAGTCTAACTAAGCAACGATCAATGGAATTACAGAATAGTTTAATACAAACTGGTAACTGTGTGTAATGCCAGTGTGGCACCTTAAACAACATTTTAAGTAGTTCATGTGTAAAGTTAAACTTATGGAAAGAAAAACTATTACAATTTTTACATTCCGGGGGAAATGGTCGGTGGAACAAGCAACGCATTAATTAAAAACAGACAGAGGGACAGATGTTTTAGGACCCAAAAAGAGGACATGTCTGGGTAAAATAGGTTGTTTGGTCACGCTAGTATTAATAGTCCATATACCGTTTTGTTCTCTGTTGTTATTTTGTTATTGTTGGTTTAATTTTTTTCCCTTGCTTTGTGTGCACATTGTAAGAGCCAGTGGAGAAACATTCCACTGCTCATCTTACTGGTATGATGCTGCATGTGACAAATAAAACCTTCTGTTTTGCACCCAGTTAATGCCCTCATAAGGAGCTGGCTGGGTGTTTCTGTATGTAAATTCAGGTCTATGAGGATGCGCGTTCAATTTAAGAATCAGTGGCATTCCTCATTGGACAGTTTCTAGGGTTAAGAACACATTTCCGCGCATTCATGAATCGGGGGCGGGGCTGTTTCTTAGATTAGTTCTTACTAAGTTCGTAAGAAGATATTTAAGAAGCATTTAAGAGGATGTTCCAGACTGAGGTCCAACGTGATCACTGAGTTTAATGTTGCTGGTTGAGAAGCCTGATTGCCTGGGGGGAAAAACTGAGTCATGTAGTCCATGCCCGGATGCGCCGGTAACGTCTACCAGATGGCAGCAGCGAGAAAAGTCCATAGCCCGGGTGGCTGTAGTCTTTTATGATTTTCTGTGCTTTCCTAAGGCATCATGTGTGGTAGATGCGATGGCGGCGTCTGTAGATCTGTTGTGATGATATGCAAATTGAAGGGGGTCCAAGGTGTCAGGAAGGGAGGAGCAGATGTGGGTTCTGACTTGCCGCTTTAAGCACTTCATGATGATAGGTCAGTGCTACAGGGCGGTAGTCATTCAGGCAGGTGATGGGATGTTTCTTTGGTACAGGGACAATGGTTGTCTGTTTGAAGCAGGTGGGGACTGCAGACTGGTTCAGGAAGAGGTTGAATATAGAGGTGAATACCTCCGCTAGCTGGACAAGGCCTGGAATGCCATCTGGCCCTGGTGACTTCAGAGGGTTTACTCTTTTAAAAGCTCTCCTCACGTCAGCCATAGATGGGGACAGAGTGCAGTTGTCCTGGTCCTCAGCTAGCTTTACAATAGGGGTATAGTGTATTACCACTGTATTTCTCTTAATTGTATTTTAGTCTGAATCATATTTCCTGCCAGTAATTTCTGACTTGAAAACTTAGTAAAAATGGATATAATATTTGGGGGTTACTCTGTTTGGGAGGTTTTTTTAGGTTTGCGATACCTGAATGGTTGCAACAGAGAAGAGCGTCCCATCCCCACTAATTGAGATGCTGTAGCCCTATTTTCCCAAATTAAATTTTTGTGTCCCCTATGATCACTGGAAGTGAAGAATCAAAACTGGAAAATGCATGTTTTATGAACATCATAAAAATGCAAGGGCTCTGTCTCATTCGGAAGGTTGCTTCCTATTTCCTTGATACCAAATGAGGAACCTTCCTAATAAGGTACCTTGTTTGACTGTAAGTAGCAGAGAAATAAATCATTTGAGAACCTTCCTAGGCAACATTATGTGACTGCAGTTAACTGTGGCACACTCGGGGGTGAAATGAGTGTCCACGTGGACGCAAATAACAGTCAATGTCCACACAGGAATATCGGAAACAGTGGTTTAATCACTGTTTCAGGGATGTAACGGGTTAGTTTATCACACAGTCCGGGGGTTAAGGCAGGAGAAGGGTAGTCAGACAAGCGGCGGTCGATAGCCAGGCGGGTTCTCAGATGGGCAGGGGTCCAGCACACAGCAGGGTTTTCGGTCCGGTCGGTCATACACGCTCTAGTCTCTACTCGCTCTCTCTTCCTCCAACTCCCCCCATGGGTCACACACCACTCTCTGCCTTGTCTTCCCCTATTTAAGCCCTGCCGCTCTCTTTCCCCATTGGCCCTGCCCGATCCTCCTAATTGTCTTGGCTGTTGCTGATATGCTGCTGATTGGGGCGGACGTCCGTATATGGACCTTAGCGTCCATGTGGGGAACGGCACGTACCGCCTCTCCTTCACTTCCCCCCTCCATCTGCCACATAACGTTATACTCCGCCAACAGCCAGTATGATCAAACAGATTTTTTTAGATTAGA
>OMOT01074912.1:0-10698 GCA_900312575.1 Acanthochaenus luetkenii | reverse complement strand
AACCATCTGCTGATGATACGGCTAAATTGGGAAAGGAATGTCCACTAGGGATAGACGGATCAAAACTGGTATCGATACTCACATGCTACTCATTTGGTATCGATGTCCTTTGAAAAGTATCAATTTAAAAGTTATTTTTAATCAAAAATGCGTCACTCAAGCGTCATAGTTTCACTACAAGGTGGGAAATTCCCCAGTTCCAGGAAGGCAGCCTTACAATCTCCAAGAAGTGAGAAATCATCATGAAGGGGATTTAGTTTCATGGAGTTTACAATGTCCAGAGGTCATAATCATTTCAAATTGTTACGCCCAGCAAAATCATTCTGAAAAGCACATTACTCACAAAACAATCCATTACAGCTCTAACATTTATTGTAGCCTATTTTAACCAAATAAATAAATAAATTTGGGAAATCAGTGGCGATACCCAGCCCTAGAGGCGTGTGGTTATTTTGTACAAATTGACAAATTCTTCATCAAATTTACAGAAAACATACTATATTGTGATATATATCGTTATGGTGATATGAAATTACCCATATCGTGATAGAATATTTTGTCCATATCGCACAGCCCTAATTCACTTGGTCAACATCAGCTCTGCAAGTGTTCTGTGTTGCTGCAGTTCAGTGGGTTTCATTGATTTTTCTCCAATGACCAGCATACTAGTATTTCCTTTCATCCAGGGAAATAGTCAAACTCCAATTTACGATATTGATTACTGAGATGTAAACCAGTAACAACCGAAAAACTGTACCGGTCACGCACATTTCCTCAGCTGAATGGTGGAAACATTGATGACAGCTAAATATGTGTGTGTTTGCTCTTTTTCGTTCGTATTTATATCTACAATCTTTGTCCTTTCAGCACGACTGTTTTTCTGTGCCATATTGAGTGTACTCTCACTTAGCTGTGTTGTGTTGTTGACTACACAACTACAACATTGTCACCAAGGAAAGCCTTGTCCAGCATAGCGTGAAATTGTGCTATATTTGAACATGGACTTTCGTTGCTATGCTCTGCATTGCGTTATCTTGTCACCCATATCAGTATGCCCTATATCCTTGAACAAGCCTGATAGCATGCCTCTTTTTTGGGGGGTCCTGTTGTGCTTTTCATGTTATGAGGGGCTGAAGCTGTTCATCCCCTAGTAGAGCTGTGTTTTGCTGACACGTGCAGCAGTTCCATTAGGCTGCTTCATTCAGCGGAGTCGCGGTCTCCAGAAGCGTAGGAAGAACTGGGTTAGGGCTTGGTCTCCCTCCCTTCCTTAGCCAGGCGTGCTCAGCCTCCTTCACAGATGTAGCTCTGAGGTTATGTAATGAGTCAATGTGGCCTGACTGGGCTCAGTCAGTAACCAGATTAAGGCACTCCACAGATAAAGACGGCTAAAGGACAGCAATCTCACCACACCTTTGTTTTTCTTCCTCCTCTGGTTTCCCTCAGTAGCAAGGTGTTTACTGTGATTGATTGTTCACCACAGTCCCAGACCTATTTCTAGCACACTTAAGAGAACAGGCCTTCGACTCACTGAGAAACTGAATTACCAATAAAGCATTGGCCGTCTTCACTCCTACATGTTTGTTTGTTTTTATGTGGAAGTCTGTGGTTCTAAGGAGAATTTGCTACGCCTATCGCAGAAAAAAAGCACTTAATTGAATTGACTTTGACAATAGTGATAAACATAAGACTGATTCAGTCTGCAAGTAAGTGCATCAATAATGGGAAGGCAAATGTGGCTCCTGTCTCTCCAAATTCCCCTGATTGGCTGTCAGGACTCATTGCTGTGTCCAAAGGTTGGGAGGTTCCACTTCCTAACCCACTGTCACTCTAGTCCAGAGATGGAGAGCTGGGCCATATCATTCCCACCAGCCACGTTGCTTTACCCTGTTTGCCTGCCTTATGTCCCTTTTCTCATTACTCATATGGATTTGCAAGGCTGAGAGTGTGTCTTACATTCACTGAGATCACTGGAAAGGTTTATGTGATTTAACTAAAATAGAACTGACACATTTATAGACCTGGTCATCCATCATAGCCTGACCATTAAAGGGAAAAAGAACAACCCAGCCATCCTCATTTGGTAACGTCCCACCACAGGCTGTGCAGATAACAAAATAAGTCTAAAGCTTGATTCATTGTTCAATGTAGTCCAATATCTTTTCAGGTAAAGTAGAAGTGCGCTCCTCTCGGTCTTTGGGCTCCAGCTGCTCTGTAAACTGTAAAGCGAAGCTCATGTTTCACATGGTGAATGTAAGTGGGCCAAACATGGTGAATCTTCTGCTATGGAGAGGTTACAGTCCATGACCCCGTTTCTCTCTTCCCTGGAGACCCAGGTCTATCTAGCTTAATTTTGCAGGGCTGTGGAGAATCAGGTTCTGTTTAATTAGAAAATGTTTAGCTCACCTCGGAGGACCCAACCCTTTCTCTGATCCTCTGTGTTGTGTTACATGGTGTAGTCTTGTACGGTCTTGTGTTGCATTGTATTGTGTGTTGTGCTGTGGGTGGTGTGTGTATAATATGAGAGGTGAGGTGTGGTGTGCATGTGTATGTGTGGGGTTGTGGTGTATGTGCAGTGTAGTATGGTATTGTAATTTGCCTTGTGGTGTCATAAGTGTTATTGTTTTTTTCAGGTAGGTTAGCGCAGCTCTTCTCCATCACATCTAGATCTAGTTCTTGGTGTTCTCATATTCATGGGTCATGTCATATTGAGTGACCTTGCATGAATATACAATGAGGCATGACAAAGCATTTGGAGCACTAACACCTTTTGCAAATTAGGCTTCAGGCCTTGTCTTTCTATACTACCGTTTGTGTGTTACACATTTTATTGTCTTCAAGTGCTTCTCCAGCCTTATGCCCCATATCTCATTACTCATATGATTTTTCAGGGCTGAGTAGGGTATGTTACATTTTGAGATCACAGGCAAGGTTTAGGTTATTGAACTGCAATATAACTTACTTTTTAAAAAATAGATCTGATGATTGTGTCAAATAATATGGTCGAAATGCTTCTTAGTGTCGCTCACTGTACCTAACAAACTAGCTCTACTCACCCCAGCTTGATATCATTCCAGTGGACCAACACTGCTGTATCCTGTTTAGGGATTGGGCTGTATTTTAAAAAAAACATTATGTCATGCCGTTATTTTTGCAGATTGTTCTTACAAATGTAGCCTTGTTGTGATATTGCTGCTTGGTTACATGTTACAAGGCTTTGTTGCCATTCAGCCAAATGTTTTTGAATTACCTACACTCATCACACTTATGTCTTGCCCTCACTAATCTGTGTCATCTTGTTCAGTGCTTTGCTACATCTGTGAGAAGTGATTGCCATTCAGTGTAGTCAGCCAAGCCATATAGGGAGCTGAAGCGGAAGTGTAGGTCAAAGCCTTGCCGTGGTTGACTAGCGTTAAGTGGCTAGCGCAATTTTCCATTGGCCGCAGAGTAGCATGTCTTGTGCAACTAATCAAAGTAACGAATGTTGTTGAGATTCACCTCTCTGCACACTACGTGGCATAAGCTTTTAGATTATTAGCATGTTCCTGTTATTGTAGGGGCAGGGCATACAGAAAAATACTTTGTAACGATGGAGAACTACATTGTAACATGTACCAACTGATAGCGGCACTGATCCGCCTGAGTAGGTAGTAGATGCTGTTGCTCATGGGAAGGTTAGCAGTAGAAGGCTGTAGACCTGCTGTACTGAGTTGTATGTATGTAACTGCATGCATGTGAGGGAGGGCATTGCTGAAGATGAGCATGCATGTGCAGCAAACCTTTCCTTGATAATTTAAGGCTAGCAAAAAAGTTGACCCAGTCCTTGCGGTGAACCGGCCCTTTCGGCCCACCTAGGGTGGCTGCAGTGGGCACTGGTGACCTCTCCATGTCTCCCTCAGTGATCCCCTCAGTTCTTCCAGCCCTCAGCTCAGCACCCACGTGTTGTCAACAGCTCCTGTTGCGTAACTCCTCCTGCCAGACAAAAGCTCAGCCAGCCCGACATAAATCACTGACTGTTCTGTGCTGGCAGCAGGGCTGTTGATGTTAACCAGTAACCCAGGGCACTGCCCAGGTCTCTTTGTCATGAAACCTAAACAAGAATCCTTTCAGGTTAGCTTGGCTTTGTTAGCCTATGTTGGTGCAATAGAGAGGTAAAGCTGGAGGCTAGCCCGTTAGCCACATCTGGTATATTAGCATTAGCAATGTAAGCGCACATTACCATCAGTGTTAGATACAGGATCTTGGTATTGCAATAGTATAACCCTAACTGTAACGTTCAAAATCCAAAACCACGAGGTGCTGTTTCATTAACACTTGACCCATATAGGCCTTTTAAGACATTTTAAGGCAGTTATTAGGGTGGGATGTGAGTCTTTGATAATTATACTGGACATGAGGTTGATTTCAAATTCCTATTGAGTAGCAATTGGGAAAATACTAAGCACTGACACAAGGTGTGTCCTTGACCTGCTAACATGCTCTCAAATCTGATCCAGAATGGGTTTGACCCTGTGGAGCATCTAGTGTGCCAACCGTATTATTATTATTGGCTAGTTCAGGTGATTATTTGTAGATGCATACAAAAATTGAGAAAAAAAGTGATTAGTGATTACGGTAATCTGGTTGGAACACTAGAAGCTCCATATGACACACTCACAAAGGATGTAGGCTTGTCCTTACAAATGTGTCTTTTTGTTGAACAGTTTTAAGAGTGTTTTTATGGACAATGCATCAAAGGCAGAGTGGGCTTACAGAAATGGACGATGTTAGAGGCTCAGAGTGACAGCAGCCAGCCTTTTGTTGGTCTGTTTGGGTACATTCATCCTTTTAACTGTTTTTCTGGCTGTCATCGCCCTGTGTTGTCAGTTGATGTGCCATTATTTGCAGCCAATCCCCCTCATCACCACAGTAGGTCTAATAACAGTGTTTCTCAGACTAATCAAGCCATAAAATCACCTTTACGAGATGCAGTAAACAAAAAACACAAGAGGCATTACATGTTAACCAAAGGGGAGATGCTGGATTCTGCTACCCCCATAAGAGTAAGAATAAACTATGGCGCTTAGGCTGGGTATTGAAAAGCAATACCTATTGGTAATGTACAGATTTTTTGGTATTGATATTGCAGGCATCAAAAACCAGCAATGTTGGTACTTACATTTATGTCTGAGGTTTCCTGCTAGTGTGTAGTCATTTTTATGTATAAATCATTTTTGAACATGGTCTGATTCTATTTAAAAACAAGTGTGCGTTTATCTGGAAAAAAGCAGTAAACTTTTATGTATTGGAACTGGTATTGGTATTGAAAATGTATACTCTAACTGAAGCCAAAAGTACTTACGTGTGTGTGTGTGTGTGTGTGATTGGACATCAGAGAATCAGAGAACGGAGAATTGCAAAGCAGCAAGAATGGTAGGAGACCCTGCAGAGGAGGCTTTGCTGAACGCCTGCCGTTGCAGAGAGCGCTCTAGAAATGTTCTGCTGGCTGAGAAATGCCTTTTGTACTGAAATCCTTCCCTCCACTGCCTGCCGGTGTGGCTTTTTATAATGATGGAGAAACCGAGGGAGGGAGGGAGACATGAAGTGAGAGAAGGATGGAGAGGTGTAAGAAGAGTAAACTCGTGACTCATCAGGCGCAGTGGCAAAGGGTTCACTGAGTCAGAGCTGAGGCAGGAACATAGGGTGGCGGATGAGCCAAGGGACGGGTGGGAATAGATGACTGGAGGTTGCAGAAAAAAAACAGTCCAGACCAGATTACGCCGTTTTTTAACTTCAAGGTGACTTTGTTCAGACTGCAGGCAAATCCGATTTGTTTCTCAAATGCGATCTTTAGGTCTGACTGTCTACTCTGTTATTTGCAAGTGATCAGATCTTATTTGTGTATTCAGAGATCGTCGACCTATCTGCATTGTTTGCTTTGGTAACGACGTAGGTGTGCCTACGTACAAAACAGTGCAGACAACAACAAAACAGCAACCGATGGAAGAATGGAGATCTGTCATCTCGCCCTTCACGCCATATCAATCTCTAGTCACGGTGCAGAACTCTTCCGTCGCACCAGACAACATCAGGAGGCTAATATATACAACAATGTTCCGGGCTGCAGTCACGGCAGGCATCACTGTGCAGCGAGAGGTGTGGTGCCATCCGAAAAGTAATGACTGGTGGGAACATGTAGTCCTCTGGACTTTTCATGATGACAGATGGCTTGCCAATTTCAGAATGTGCCGGGGAACATTATGTGTCGCGTTGCAAGTGACGTAAAGGACAGTTTGATATCCGATTTGAGTGGCTAGAGCGTCCAGACTGAGACACATCTTTAGAAATCCGATTTGAATCGCATTTCAAACCACCTATGAATTTGGTTCAAATCTGATTAGCAAAAATCAGTTTCCATGTGTTTTTTTGCTGTTCAGACTTGATAAAAGCAATCTGATTCCAATATTGATATGCCAAACATTGGATTTGGGCTGCTAGTCTGAACATAGCCATAGTGATTGGACAGTTTGTTGTATACAATTGTTTTTAGCAATTTGTTTCCATCATTAAGAACAATAAAATATTGGCAATATTTAATCATTTTATTTACTGTAGTTTAGAACGCCCACCGTATTTAAACAGTCAATATGTTGGTATAAGATGCAAAACTTGCAGGAAAATAAATGTACAAATAATCATCGTATCAAGTAAAATAATTGGGATTATCATTTTAGCCATAATCGTACCTCCATAAAATGACACATTTCATTATTTATTTGGACAGATCTCAGTCATAATTAATGTTTGAGATGTTGCTTGATGCACACTTGGTCTGTTCAGAGAGCTCCAAATTGATTCAAATTGATATAGTATAATTTATCAGATGTTGGCATGCTATGAAAAAAATTATACTACCCCAGGAAGGGCGGCAGTTAGCCTAAAGGTTCAAGAATAAGGCTTGTTTTACATCATATCAGTATCCTGTATCCATAATTGATTTAGAGTGAAAACGTATCTTGGCTGTTTGTTGAACTGTTTGGAACTGTTGCGATTTACCTACCTCGTCAATGATGTGCTTTCTGTCACACATGGAATTAGTGTTGGATTTATTCTGAATCTCTGTCATTGTTACCATCTGCACAAGCGCTTTGTGACCTGGCTCTTTGGCTGCAAAATCATGTTGTGCCCGTTAGTACAGTGGTCTTCAACCCTGGTCCTCAGGACCCAGACTACTTCTGGTGTTCTATCCTACCAGGTAGTTAATTGCATTCACCTGGCATCCCAGGTGTAAATCAGTCCCTGATCAGATGGCTGGAATGAAAACCAGTAGGGCTCTGGGTCCTGAGGACCAGGGTTGAAGACCACTGCGTTAGTAGGCCCATTTGGGAATCACATTTGAAGTAAGTATCTTTTAAAACATTTAGCACCATTTCAGTTGGTCTCAAGCCCAGGCTTTGAAAAAATAATGATTGAAGCAATTGGTCCTGACAACTTTTCTAATTTCATCATGGCTAATTCAAGATTGCATGTTTTGCACAACAAACAAGGTGAAGACTGCAACCATGAAGTAGGGCTGCCTCTGTGACAATTCAAGCCGAACAGCAGCTAGACTACACCTGTTGTCATTTGACTTTTATTGGGATTCAATGCAAATATTAGCAAACCCTTTTGTGAAACCTGTTCGCTGTGTGCCACAGCTGTTGTCATGGGTGGGACATGTGAGTGCAAGGGTAAAAAAGTTCAAACGTGACCTGGCCAAAACAGGCTTGCACATGAAAAAGGGGTGAACAGGGTTATTATATCTTTGTGCCTTTCATCTCTTGTCTTGAGCTATTTTAAAGCTTTGTAGAAAATGTTTTGATGATTTTATGCCTCCTGCAGGTTTGATGTTATTTTATCGTTGTTCTATTTCCAGGTGTGGCTGATCGTATAACGCGAGGTAGAGAACCGCTCCCCCTTCCCTTGCTGTCCTGGCCGTCTTGGTGAGGGCAGAGTCCCTGTGTGTTCGTGGTTTTTTTTTTCTCTGCCCTGATGCAACCCGCCACCCTGTGAATTCATGATCACATGATCGTGGATATGGACGCAGTCCTGTCCGACTTTGTTCGTTCTACTGGAGCTGAACCAGGATTGGCCAGAGACCTGCTGGAGGGTGAGTTGCAAAGCATTGTGGTATTTCATTGTGCCACTAGTGCTGAGAGGACAACCACATGTCTGCAAAAGTACATTTTTCTGAAATGAAGAAAACGTTGTATTTGTATCATTGCTGTCCTTGTGAAATTATACATTGGGTTTTTGATATGTTTCAAGGTCTCAAGGGTCATGGATCTCACTCAGTATATTAACCACTTAAATCTTCAACATAAAATTTCAATTCAAGTAAGAAAAACAAAAACACCAAAATTACAGTTACTTTCCGTGACAAGTTGACCACTGCTAAAATCTATTTGTGAGCAGCAGCCAGTTTGACCATCCTTTGTGTGAAAGCTGCTGGTTAGTTAGGCTATCATACACTAACGGAAGGAAGGTATCTTTGGAGTCAATTGGGCTCCTGTTGCCTAGCAGCAACACAAGTTGCAGATAAGAATATGGGTTAAAAATGTGTTATGCACTACAGTGAACAGCCGCAAGCCAGTGAGCCGAGACCTGCTCCAAATTCTGATATTTACCCAAGCAACGGAATGTTCCAGAGGCCTTTACATAAGATAAGAGAGCCTATGGTTGTGTTGACATGTGGTAAATATTTAAACTCATTTAAGGATGTGTCGGACCCATTTGTCTGATGTAGAAACTAGGTCTTTCTGTCAGGCTGTCAGACGGATGTTGTTCTTGTCCATCTGTCTGCAGGCAAGAACTGGGATTTCACTGCTGCGCTCAGCGACTTTGAGCAGCTACGACAGGTGCATGCTGAGAACCTGACATCGTCGTTTGCAGAGGAGAGGACGTGTCTGCCCCCCGAGAAGGAGATGGCCAGAGTAGGACGGCCTCTACTCCACCGTCAAGATGAGGTGGTTCAAGGTGAGGCCACTGGCAAATGAGATCTTTTAATTATTTGATCTACCCTCAATAATGTAGTTTGACTACATTACTGTCTTGGACAAAATTGAATGTAGTGCTTCCATCCCATAGATAAACAACACACATCACCTAGTGTGAAGGATTCATTGTTTTTTTTCCCCCACTTGCTTCAATGAGTCCCAGGTGAACAGACTCACTTTGATTATTTACATCTTGTGTTTTATCTTCAGTCAGGCGTTTTCTTTCCTCAACTTACCTATCTAACGATAATGTCTTTTTGCGGCATTCTGGTAAATTGGTGGGGTAAGGAGCACACCATGTACAAGGGCTGTTCGATATGACGATATATTGTTATATATATATATCGGTATATATTGTCCTGTATAGTTTGTATCGCCATTGCCGTAAAAAAAGCTGCAGAACTACTTTACGCCCCTGTTTTACATCATTCCCAACCCCGCTTTACGTTCTCTACACGTGGGCAGGAATAACAAACAAATACGGAGCAGCATGACACAGAACAAAACTCTATTGCATTGAACTGCCTGTTAAACAACAGTTTCAAGTATTATTTATTTATTATTATTATTCCACTGATTTACAACCAGAAAAAATGTGTATGCAATGGATCTTCAGCTCTTATCACGATCGTGGCTCTGTATGTAATCTGGACCAATTAGCTCCGCTATATTTGACCTAACGCTATGAGAATACAGTTAATTTGACTCAATGCTGGGTAAGTACCGTAAAGACACCAATAGACGCGCAACACAATATAAAGAGCGGCTGGCTGGACCATGGTTTCACAAGAGACCCTAACCCTAACCGCAGTCATACCAGGCTGTGAATAATCCACTATGTTTTTGCCATCTTTAGTTAACTTCTTCGGTAGACTAGTGAATTCTTATTACTTTCAATTCTATATGATCTCTCCCTGCTGATGACCTTTGGCAGTGTTTAGATTAGTTGGAAGTTCACGAATGAAAATGCACCTTATTTCCCATTTTTGTGTTAAGGGAGAAATAGGAAATAAAAATAAGAAAAGGCAAACATGTTTCGCCCGCATATTTTGAATAAAACAATCCAATTTTGTATTTCTTTTAATCATCAAAAGAGGCATGTAGGGCTGGGTTTAAAAATAATAATTATAATAATTCTGATTCAAATCAATCTTCATTTGAATGATCCGATTTCGAATAATACATTCCAGAGATCGATCTTTTAATATATGCCTTTTCCTGTTGATGCGTGAAGCTTTAACCCTGTTAGTCTCACATGGCTAGCCTTTGTTCTTTGCACAATGAGGCCTGAGGCCACTTAACAGGTTTACGCCATTTCCACCACACGTGTCGCTGCCACATTGGTTTACAAGCACGGTAACAAACGAGTATAATGTCGCCAGAGCCACAGAGAATATAGACTGGGTGTCTTGCCTAAATAAATATGGAGAAATCTTGGAGTGTTTCAAGTTGCAATAACTGTCATATACGGTAAACATTTACCTTGCAATGTTACAAAGAGAGTTACGGTAATACAGAGACATGTGTAGAGTATAGCAGGACACGGACTGAGAGAGAGTTAACGTGTTGTGCCAAGTGACTTAAGTGTTTCAATAAAAGCCATTGTTCGGATAAAAGCCTCCGTCATAATTTTACAGTAACCATTTGCTGAGGGTGCAGCTAACTTAGGAAAGGACTATCCACTAGA
>OMOT01074911.1:0-15879 GCA_900312575.1 Acanthochaenus luetkenii | reverse complement strand
TTCAAGTGGATCAACAGTAAGCCTGTCTCAGGCTTCATTAGATTGCAAATGGAGCATGATAAGATTATCACAGCTCAAGTGCTTTTTGGGGCACTTTATTTATTCAGTACTAAAGATACTAACTTTTTGACTTTTCAGGAAGTACTACATGGAATAGCACAGCTTGAATGTCTAAAAAAGACTTCTGCATCAGAGTGTGTGGGCAGCTCTCATTTGTTTCAAAGGGGAAACCTAACAGCAGTGTGGATCTCTTTTGAGTTGCAAATCCTGCATGTTTAATGTGAACTCCGACTTACACTGGTTGGCTGTAGCAGAATTCGTTAACTCCTGAGGAAGGACTTAGGTGGTAGCTCTGTGGGGAAAACACACAACATGCATGTTTCAAAAGGAGAAGCACAACATGGCAGAGACACCGAGCCCACAATCCATCAACGTTAACTAAACTTTGAGCGTTATATTTGGAATACACATTCACTAATTCATGTTGGATAACCAGGTCTCACCTCTCCTTCGCCAACGTAAGTGTCCTCATACGTGCTGTCTGGAGTGCTTCTCTGATCGTCTTTCAAGTAACCGGGGAGAGACATATCGTAGCGGCTCTGATCGTAGACCATCTTTATCTGCTCCCTCGGTTCCGCTCGGTAGGAACCTCCTGAACAGAGCTTCATGTACGCTGGCGTGGACGTCTGGCCCTCTGACTTGACCAGAGCTAGAGCCGCCGCCCCGCCTCCACTTTCACCTCCTCCTCCACCTCGGACCTCTCCTGTTGGCCCGATAGCTCCATACTTGGAGCTGTGATGCTCTGTGGCGGTGGTGTTGTTTAGGGACAGGTTGACAGGAATGGATGTGAGAGTCTGAAGGTGGTGGTCTAGTATCTCCAAGCTCCCGCAGTTATCCGTCCCCGGAGTGGAGAGGTCTGTGGGTTTAACGCTGCTGGGTGCAAATCTCTTCTCTCTGGGAACCTGACAGGAAGATCTGTCCGTCAAGTGTGGCTGGGCAAAGATTCTATATTATCGCTTGTCATCTTTCAATAGAATCATGACACACAATTGTTTTGTCTAAATCAATGATTTAAAGCAAAATCTCTCACACGGCAAGATTGAAAACAAATTAGCGAATACTATGTGAAAATGATCCTACTGTATATTCCTGTGCAGTTCAATGCAGTGAACATGACTCAGACTGTTTAACATGTCGATTTGCATATGTTAGCAGACATCGGTACGCAGCGATATCAAACCGATTTCTTGCGATATTCATTTAGCCCTGCCGTCAAGGCGGTCACACCTTGTAGTAGTCATACAGCAGTCCCAGAGCGGCGGCGCTGTCCTCGTCTCCATTGATGCTCATCATGGCTTTGGTGGCAACCGTCAGAGGGTTCTCCAGGTAGGTCTTCCACGCCTCGTCCTCGCTGCTGAACACTCTCCTGGAAGGCACCGACGCTTCGTTCGGTACCACCACCACCAGACGTTTACTGGGGGGACGACAAACACAACGGTGAGAGACAACGAGGCCGGTTATTACTGTCGTGGAAGAGGGCGTGTCTGGGGAATAATTGCTCGTGTGTCACGTTTGACTTGACAGACGACGACTGATTCACTGTCAGATCGTGAAGTTGCCGACTAACCAACAGAGCTATTTCTCAGACACGTCCGTCAGACATTCAGTAAGAAGCTGGAGGACACACCGTTAATACGGTCTCAGCTTTTGAAGGACACTCACTGTAGGAGCTGCTCAAGGTTAAGGCAAAAGATTAGCAATAATTATGAGGGAAAACGTTGAAAAAAAATAGCATTTAACTGCACTTCACTTAATTACTGTAATTTTTCCCTAACAGAAAATCACTATAGTACTTCCACAATCTTCTTTCAGCGGCTCCTAGTGTGTCGGTGGTTCTCCATAGTACGTTTATACTGACCTTATTGTACTTTTTATATCCTATTGTATCATAGTACTTTAAGGATTTACTGTGTTGGGCCATTTGCATCCCTCTAAACATCCTGTTGCCTACCTGCAATAGAACTAAGAGGCGGAAAAAAACTACAATATTTTGATTGATTTCACAACTAAGCAATACAAGAAAGAGCACGCATGAGCTGTGACATCTTATAAAAGGCTATTGATACAACATAGTATCCATTACCATGAATGATCTTCCCTTACCTGTCCAGGTCCATGTTGCCTCCAGGACTCTCCAAGGTTTCCCAGGACTTGCTTGAGAAACTGGACTTTCTAGTTTGCGCAGGTACGTTTGTGTGGGAGACAGAGAGCGAGTTGACAGAGAGATCAACTAGGCCCGCGGGAAGTTGCCTTTATTCTGCTTTTTGGGCCCAAACACCCAATGAAAACATTCTTAACCTGACTAATCGAATACATTCGAATCTCGTGGATCCCACGTTGAAGTGTAGGATCATTGAAGCGAGTGGAGCGAAGCTACGGTTGCTGTGCGGGCCAAGTCCATGTCCTGTGTGGGGAAGAGGGTAAATTAGGAGATGGGCACTGCGGCACCTGAAGAGGCTATGTAAACAAGGAAACGAACATCTCCTCCCTGATTGGTTAGATGTTCCTCAACACAGGTGACAGACCCGCCTTCCTATAGGTGGAACCGGAGGAGAAGGACGTGACCGGAAATAAGGGGAAGGCAGACGCCATATATGGTGACTCCCCATTAACGGCTATGTTTTCTGTCTCTCTCCACTGACGCGGTAACTGTAGGTTTTAAAGGCTTTGATATTTGTTCCGTAATCATCGCCTAAACACATTTCTTCGGCTATGATTACCTATCTTCTGAGTCTTGAGCCAAATGGCACAAATAGATGTATTGATTGGAGATAGGCCTACCTGTCTATTGTTGTCTGCACCACGACACCTTGTGGCTCATTCTGCGCCATACAGGCGGAGAAAATGTCATTCGGAATGGGACTCAATTCAGCAATTAGGTTTAGTGGGGTGGATGGTCGTTTTAAGGCCATAAACATTTGCACATTTGTAATTTTATTTGTAAAGCCTCTGGAGGTACCAATGCTGCCTTCACGTGCTGTCAGAAATATCGTAATTATGAATAACAACACAACAAACTGGTAAATGTGTCGGTGAAATTCGAAATGTTCTGTGAGATGCCGAGATGTGGGAAAATATGGAGGCCGTGTCAACAACGGATGTTAAAGCTGATGTATTCTATTGTTAACTTAAGTGTTACTGTATTCTCTGTAAACAATTAGCATTGTATGTTCCGCTTTCATTAATTGATCAACTTTAGCTGTGCCGCATTTCTTTCTTTTTAATAAATGAACATATTTTACCAGATGTGTATATTCCCCTCATCATTCTTCCACTGCAGCACAAGTGGGTCTGTGTCACTTAATTTTCTAAATAAAACAATATCCACAAACTTACGTGGCCCATTTTCTAATAGTTTTTTAATCAAAACGCGACAAGGCGTTTTCACCACCCTACCATAGATCCTAATAGGATCTACCCAAATGATCCTACTAGGATCTCACATTTGAAGGCAGCACAATTTCACTCTTTCAAGGGCTTGGGCATGCGCACGAGAGCATTAAGGACAACTACAATAAGCCACGGAAGTATCGGAGTGAAGCCGACTTTCATATTTGTGGATATCTTCTGTGATACATTTCTTTTTCACAGGTCAGACATTTACCGAACGTGAAAAGTTACTAATCCCAAATAAACACAATTCTGATGTTTTGTGTAAGTGACCCTCTGTGCTACTGCTAAGTTAGCTAATATTAGCTAAGCTCATTTGAAGCAGCGAACGTTAGCAACCGGCTCGGCTTTTCAATAGTGGGATGAAATTAAACGTACTTTTTACTTGTGATATAAACAATAGGTATGACTTTTTTGTTGCCCAGACGACCACAATTTACCACAGCTCTCCCAGTGACCGTCACACTTTAACGCTTGCTGGCTAGCCAACGTTAGCTAAACCATCATCCCAAGTTAGCGAGTTGTTGTTAAGGTTAGCTAGCGCTAGCTAGCGGTGGAGACATGGCGGAAACGGACCTCGCGTCATCCAGAAGTGTTCCTGTTTGAGTCAGAGCTCTTCTGTGTGCTGCGCTTGTCGCCTCAGGAGCGACACCGCTCTGCTCATCGACCACTCACCTTCTCTACCTGACCGTGACACTGATCTAGTTCTAGCCTACTGTGTCGCTCAACTTTGAGTGTCTGTAGTCTGATTTTCCTTGGCGACATTTCTAAGTTAATTGCCTTTTCCCTGTGACCCAAAAAGCTTCAATAGACCTGGTTTGAAAAGTTGTGGTTTTAACATACCGTTTCATAAATGTGATGGTCTTTTTTATTTTAACAGACAGCTGTACCTTACACGCATTCAACCAAGGGGCATCGAGCTTGTTCCTATTCACCCAAGCTGGTGTACATGCTTGGGTGTCCCATGATCTCCAAGGCAACTTGGTGCTTTCCAGTTAAGCCACAGAATATGTTATATTGTGATAGAAAGCTGATGGTGCTTTTCAAACAATTGCAAAGCTTTCTGATTATTTTCTCTATTCCCTTCCCATCACCCATTACAGGTTGTTTTCATCAATTAATGTGTCCTCAGAAGTGACATTCTTCTTTTTGTAGGCTAGGTGCTTGTATTCTAGTCTATTTCCTGCTTCATTGTAGTTGTGCTGAATGCTGATCACATTCCTGTATCATTTCTTCAGGTCTACTGGCAGATATGGCCCGTGGGCACCAGAAGTTCCAGTCCCAGCAAAAGAATGCCAAGAAGCAAGCAGAAATCAAGAAGAGCAAAGGCCATGACCAGAAGGCAGCAGCTAAGGCTGCTTTAGTGTACACCTGCTCTGTTTGTCGGGTATGTGCATAGTTGGAGAGTTAGAGTGTATGAACCAAGTCTGTATACAAATAAAGACATACCTTCAATTATGTTGGAGAACTAGATGCCGTGGCTTTCTTGAGTGCAGTGTTCTTGAATTACCAATATAACCTCATAATAACAGTGTTTCCCACAGGTTGGCAGTTTACTTTGGAAGTTGTGGGTGTTAGTAACTTAGTGATATCATTTAGCGAACCCATTAGCTCATATTTTTTAAGCACATCTCTCACTCTACTTGATGAGGCTAGCATTAGCTAACTTGCTGCTGCAACGTTAGCTGGCTATTATACTCCAATCTGATTATTGTTACTTTAGCGAAGGAAGTACACCATACAGCAAATTACAACATATCAGGGTATATGTCAAACTTTTCCTCTTCATTTTTTGTTTGACATGGCACTGCCAGTGTGACTCGAGGGAATACTGACTGTTTACCAACACCATGCACTGCGTCCAAGATGCAATCGGTTCACTAATACGCTTTCAGTGCTTGACCCTAGTAAATATAGTTTTTTTGAAAACTACATTGACCAGAAATGCCATGTTGGAATGTATCTACAACAAAAATATACTTGGTGGCTGTTAATTTACCTGGACACAGATATTAACATTACATTGGGGAAACACTGTAATATACCTATTATAATATCACTTTCTTGCCAAAATGTATATTTTCTAAATCTCCATTGCCTCTATTTTTTCTACACCTTCTCAGACACAAATGCCTGACCCGAAGACCTTTAAGCAGCACTTTGAAAGCAAGCATCCAAAGTCGCCGATGCCCCCGGAGTTGGTTGGTGTGGAGGCATGAGAGTTTGGCCCCTCTTTCAGACAGTTGAGGCTGATTCAGGATGCGGAAACTACATTTTGCCATGTTTCAGATAGCAAATGTCCTCAGTACAACTTACATGATTGCTCACGCTGCCTAATATAGTAAGTGATGTATGGCTGTTCTATGCAGGGATGGAAACTGTACTTGCCTGCGTGGTCTTTCTTTTTCACAAAATTCACTTGCCAGAATTTGGATGTGGGCTAATGGTAAGGGTATAAACATAGCAGCCAACCACCCTCTGTAGGGGCATGCCAAAAGTCCACAAGTTCCATCCCTGGTTCTATGTGATATTTCTATCTGATCATACAATGTCTAGCTCATAAGACCAACTTGTCCCTGGGCTCTACCACCATTACTCCATCTAAGGG
This sequence comes from Acanthochaenus luetkenii, assembly GCA_900312575.1. Lineage (NCBI taxonomy): Eukaryota > Metazoa > Chordata > Actinopteri > Beryciformes > Stephanoberycidae > Acanthochaenus > Acanthochaenus luetkenii. The sequence continues at coordinate 9,821 of OMOT01074911.1, read as the reverse complement.
CTCCCACTGTTTCAGGACATCACTTTGAATTCGGATGAAAATACGAATTAGCACTGACTCAGCTGAACACAGTCGTAATGATACTTGGAAATCATCTGCATCATAAACCAGTGTACTGTGAAAGTCACAATGGATTTTTGGACTGAAAGAAAGTTATGGTGCACCAGGGTTTGGCTCAAAATTAGAGTTCATTCAGAAGGACTTTGGACTTCACTATATGATCCGGAAGACACTCGCCAAAAAAGCACTAATAATGTTGTATTCTCTTGAGTTAATTCAAATGTACCTCAAATCTGCACTGATTTTTTTTAAATACTTTTTTTTAACGGATTAGTCCATAGTTATTTGTTGAAATGAAGAATATATTGAATATATTTCCCCCTCATACATTTTGTAGAAACGTGTCAAGTTCATTTCTAATGTGTAAGGTTCTCATGTGCCACTTGTCATAGCTGCAAGGTTGACCAGAGAGGGCGCTGCAGGTCTGCTCATAGCACACCCAGCCTTGACACGATTTCTTTGACTCCTCTTTTCATCTGATGGCTGCATACAATATTTGTCTTTCCTTTGATCCTGAGAGGAACTGTCTATTGAGTGAATTGGGATGAACATGAAAGTGTACACTGGTTGTTGTACACGATAACGCTGATGAGCTACTACTATCCCCCTCGAAAACGGTTTGTCTTTGTAATAACATGAAGTGGCATAATCGTGGACCACCATAGTATTTGTTAATGATGTTGTTCATTACTGTATTTCCAGCTGTGGGGGTTGTCAGAAATATCACTGGCATCTTGATGCATTTGTGTGTGGTCATTCTGGTGTTATTCCGTCATGAGGGTGCAAAAGTATTTAGATTCTAACTGCCCGTGCATTAGAAGGCTGACCTACATTACACCGTACGTTCATTTTGGTTGTTGTCTTTTTATTCACTACTTATCATAGCGTGCTAACAGAGTCATGTATAGAAAGGAGCTATTTTCAATACATTTGGACCTACTGTCATTAACCACTGATGTTATATCACTGTGCTAAAGTCTGGACTGACAACCAGCCATGTTTTTACTCTTATAATAATAATATATTTGTCCGCACATTGTATAGCCTTTTAATAAAGGTATTACTTTTATATTAACTATTACTGAGCTGTGTTTTAAACTATACTTGAAAGAGGCTGAGATACATTTATGTATAAAATTCCCTCTCGATAATTCTGATTCTGAATGTGTGTGTGTGTGTGTGTTTAGTGGCCTGATTGTGCTGGCACCTGATGGATAGGCTGGTAATAAGGCCTGTTCCAAGATTAGCTGCAGCTGGTTGAAACAACAGCTAAGATGTGCCAACCTCCACCTCGGGACACCACCTCACTGTATTTGTAAACCATTCCTATTGTTAAGTACATGTTAAGGCTCGTCCGCTGATATTTCACACAGATTTGTAAACCTTGAATGAAATAACATGATTCTCACCGTACTCTAAAGGTTGGAAATAATCAATGTAACCTATATCACACATTCCCTCATCTAACCCTGCTGCCCCTCCAGCATTTCAGCTGCACTCTAGCTATGGGCCCCAAACATGTAATGTGTCTGACTCACTCCTGGTTGAGTTTTATTAGCTTTTCAATTTTCACCTTGGTGAGAGGCCAAGACCTCTCTTAACAGTTGTTCATCTGCTCCGTTGATAACTGAGATGGTTTTATATTTAAGAGCTACCGATGTGTCGTGAAAGGTGATAATGAATCACTGTTTCAGCGGGAGTGTGTTATGGCAAGAACTGAGAAGCGGTAACTCCTGATAATGATGCAGGTTCTTGATTAGTCACAAACTTGATCCATTAATGCCCTCATATCCAGACTGCTTTAAAAGGTCTGTGTTGCTGGAGAGATTTATCCCCCCCAAAAGTAATTAAGGTGGATATTAAGCCTCTTTTCCTGAATGCTGCTTATAGGAAAGCGTTCTCTTTCTACTGGCCCCGGTAGTGTTACATGTTCCTGTTTGTTTGCTGTTCTGTTGTAGTCCCGGAGCTGTAGTGATAGGTGATTAGATGGATATACTTATGAAAGGTTGTATATACTATAACACCACCACCCTGTTTCAGCAGTAATAAGAAAAGTCTATATTACCTGTGGAAGACATGGGCATACTCCATATTCAAGTGGCAATTACTCATATTTAACCGGGGGGAATGTTTGGCATGTAAAGTTCTGTTATTCTGCACATTTTCCCCATTAATGTAAGTTATGCAAGAGGGTTCATTCGCCCTCATTAGGCTCCCTGTCAGACCTGGGTCAAATAGTATTTTCAAATATTTCTCAGCCTTTGTTTGAACCTGAATAGAGTACCAGGTGGATGAGATTTGCCACAAAGTGCACAATAATGAGTGCAGAACTTTTTCAAAAGTATTTTATAGTCCTTTTAGTATACTTTTGTGTGATTGAAACATACCTGACACTATCAAACATATCCTGACGCTGTAAACCCCACCCACCCGGTGCTCCAAGTAGGTTAAAACAAACACTGAGAATTACAAATACTATTTGACCCAGCTCTGTTCGCTGTCCATATGATTACACCTCTGAGTATGTCTCATCTTATAAATAATTTATCCTTTATTGTCACACACATGCACAGAGCACCGCACACACTTAGTGAAATTATTCTCTGCATTTAACCCATCACGGATCCTGTGACTGTGCTGTGGCGAACAGGAGGGTCTCTAAGCTTGTTTTACAGACGTACTACCAGGCCAACAGGTTTTGAGAACTGGCCCATACAATGGTTCCTTTCACCCCTAAGACAAATATCACTTGCCCACACCCCCGACTCTGTAACACCAGGAACAAGATGCAGGCATGCAAAAGAGTACATGTTGACAGAACTTTTCATACTGATGGTAGTAGGACTGCCCTTGCTTTGTCAACTAAGTGTTCATTTGACTATTACTTTCTTTAATCCGTTATTTGTCCCCCCAAAATTGGGAAAATTATATTCACAGCAAAAACATTTACTGTACATATATTAGTATTTGATCAATACTAGATCAAAAGATATCGTTGATAGCACTATTTCATTCATTTGCAGGTGATTTAATTGTTGTTGTTATTCGTTTGCATATGCATAAAAGACAACAATAGTCAGTAACAAAATAATATAGTAATATGCAAGGGAAAAGTCCAAAACACAGGTGGCAGGCTGGTGACCATACAATTTATGCATCGCAAGAGATACAATAAAATCAGAGCCACTGAGTCCAAAATGATCATACAAACAGCCCATCCAAGGCCCGGTCATTCATCACAGATGCACCGACACACGGGCGGACATATGCACAAACACTAAAATGTTATATAATAATAACTTAATTTGCATCGCACATTTCTAAAACAAATTTTACAAAGTGCTTCACAATCAAGACGAGCGAAAGACACAGAAACAAGGGAACAATAAAAAACAGGACAAAGGCAAAAACAAAGACACAGACATTATGGTGTGGGTGGGATACGAACCCTATGTAGACGGAGCTTACAAAGTGATTCACAGTCAAGACAAAGGAGACAATCACGGCAAAGACAAACGGCAATGACAAAAAAAAGAAAAAGAAAAATGATGACAAATGATGGGGAAATAAAGTAAATCTTGTTAGATTCCCACAGCAAGATCGTTTTTACAGATGTTTGTTACTGTTTGGGAGGCAAGTTGACGAAATGAGATGGGAGTAATAATGTGATACTCAATTGATCCTAGTAGGGAAATTCTCTTTTCGCTAACCCACCTTCCAGAGGGGTCAGAGGTCAGGGTCATCTACAGAACAGCTAGTGGAGCTGGCTGGGATTCAGTGACTGACTTGCTCAAGGACACTTCAGCAGGGTGGATACCTGCGGACATGAGGGCTTGAGGCTAGACCACCATGCAGCCCATTGCACTCCTTATCTTGGAACTCCTTACATCATTCTAAACTGAGATGAGGACGTATGAGGAAGTGTAGCTGAATTCCGAGACATGACGTGAAAAAGGGAGTGTCTTCCCTAGAGACCCATATGCAACCTGAAGGCGGCTGACATGGTGAACATTAAGAATGCCTCATTTCTGAAGCGAAGGTGGAGAGTGACGTCTTTTGGTTGAGCGGGGGATGATTCTCAATGCTCACTTCTGTGAGCGCTGAATGGGTTCCAGGTTATTCTGCTGGTCACAAGCCCAGAACATGCTGCAGATTTATACGCATAAACCATGGAGTGGTGAAGAGAGATCGACACATTTATGTCCATGAGATGAGTACAATAATGTTGGAAAGCCAATTTTCTCGATTTGTTGATTAAATGGACCATTTGATCAGCTGAGTACGTATTAACTCGGTCAAGAACAGCCTTTACTAGTAACAAGTAAGAGTTGACTTCTCCAGTGATTTTACGATTCCTACTTTGTTACACAATAAAGGAGCTCAGTAGTACTCACAGTCTCATGTGTAACTAGTTATGACACCTGAAATTATGAAATAACATGAGCCTTGGAACAGAGCTGTCGCATGGCCTTGTTGGATTGAAGCATCTCTATGGGAATCACTTGCATTTGGGTGAGAATTTGTGTGTGTGTGTGTGTGTGTGTGCGTGCGTGTGCTCGTGCCTGTGTCTGTGTCAGTGTGTGCGCGCACATGTGTGTTCATGTCTCTCAAGGTGTGGTCGATAGTAGTCAGTGTGGAAACTCACCCAACCAGTCATGCAACTTACTCAACTTACTGATTTACCTTTCCTTGAAAATCCTCCAGTTTGGTACGACAGCCCCTCCTCGACCGCACCTTCGCTACTAAGAGGAGTCTTTCACTGTCTCTCACTGATTGCATCAACAGTGATCAATGTCTGTGCCTGTGCATTTCTACAGACAATATTATCTGATCTGCCTTTAAATAGGTTACAGGCTTGAAAACTTGGCCCAAAGGGAAACCATGTGACAAGGCAAAAATAGCTTCACTCTCTCCCCATGGAAACCCACCAGAATGCAGAAATAGTACTTTCTATTAGGCAAGCTAGCTCTGTGTCCTGTGTTCTACTTAGTTTGTGATGCCCTCAGCATCTCAAGCAAATACTCCTAATTATTACAGAGACTATTTGACTTGGCCACCACATCTGTGTGCAAAATGACGGTATCTCATTTTGTCAGAGGAACATTAGTCTGGTAAGTGAGGAGCTTGGTAGTCTATACTGGGAATCCTTTATAGGAAGTGGGCAAAATGTAACTCCACCATCCACCATGGTTATATCAGGGAAATGAGGCTGATAGGTGGCCATTATCTATAAGCCCCCGAAAGAAGAGAATTGGCCTTGACTGCATCTCTGCCCTGAGAGCCAAGGGTTCAACAAAAATGGCTTTATCAGGTCACAGCACCACTGTCACAGGTGCCCGTCATGTTAGCAAGGACTAAAGCTTCCTCTCAGGGTGAGTCTGTTGTCTGTGTTGAACCCATAAACCCTGTCTCTGCTTCCAGCCTACCCAATTCAAAGGGGTGTTCTTCAATTACACAAACGATAGTATTTGGACGGGACGGTGAAGTTGATTTCCCTATTAGGGCTAATCTGATGTTGCTAGGTCAGGTTTCCATACATTTGCATCTTTCCTAGCTCAGAGGTAACATCATAAACACATAAGTCGCTGTAATACACTCAAGGGTGTCAATTCATTGAACCCTAAGTTATGCCAAAGTCCCTGCTTAAAATATAATTTACCACCACAACTTCAAAATCTGCTACTATAGACGACATTTCCGGGGACAAATGGAGAAATGACCTGACGACTGAGCAGCTGTTAGTTGGTCAGTGTGATGAATTACTAGATGTTAGGTCCACAGACACACAGCTTAAAGGGAGTGTTGATCCAGCATGTTTGCATGATGTGGATTTTTTTTTAAACATCTGTATTCCAAATAGATTTCTGGCAATTTCTCTTTGATCTTTGCTCTACATTATAATGATGAAAAGCTATAAGATCAAATGTGGAGTAGGCGTGGCAAGTGCCCATAACTTTCCATGCCTAAACGATGCCCATGAAAATATCACCATCTGCCTGATAAACTTAAAGGAAGTAAAATGGGGAAACTACAATCCCCATAGTGTCTCGTGCTCCGTTGTCTTGGTAACATTTGACGTCAGGCACCCCTGCTCCGACCGTGCTTTGGGCTGGTGTGATTGGAGGGAAACCCCGTGGATTACATTCAGACGGACGGCCAGAGAGAGAATCAGCTGTAGCCTGCTATACCGACATCACCGCCATATACCAGTACTCAGGTATGAAAGGATTTATGGCTTTCAAAACTGCCGTTTCACATTTGTATGAGTCATCGTTATGTCTTCTAATATATTGTGAAGTGTGGCGTTAATGGAAAATCACTGTCCCCGATTGCCAGGATGGCTGCTATTAGTGGCGACAATCAGCCGACCAAGAACAATGGCTAGCTACAGTTTGGGGTATGGCTAGTAGCTGGTGCAAAATGGACCATCAAACAGGCAGACCGAGAAGGTGTGTCAGGTTGAAGGTTCAAGCTTTCAGTCCTTGAGTGCTGGCTACTAGACCTGCTAATTGAAGCCCACTGTCGGGTTCTGATAATTATTTCAACACGCATGTCTGTTAGCGTTTCACGTTAAGTACGCAACTGTCATGGGAGTTTAATTGTCTTTGAAGGGATAGTATCGCTAGCAGAAACGTTAGCGCTATTATTTTCCAGGTATTAGCTAGTCCCCATTGCTTTGGTGTCTTAAGTTGCCTGCCAGCAAGTTAACGTTAACCGTGGTGTCATGGTTCTGTCGTGTGTCAATAGTTCCAAGTAGCCCGCTAGCGTAACTAAAAGACTATGCAATGTGTGATTTTTAGCACATCTGCCAGTCAACGAGCGGCGGAAGACGCAGGGTAATGTTAGACGTCTGTTCAGAGGCTGGGCGTCGCGCTAGCCAGCCAAGCTTATCGTCTTGTTACTTGAGATAAAGACAAACGTTTGAGGGGGGCTGCTCATTCATGATACGTTGGTAAAACTGTGTACGTTGATTTGAAACGATAAAATAAACATCATCCATTCGTATGAGCTGTGTCTGGCTTAGAATGCTTCCGTTTAGGAAATAGTCCGCGCCATACTGGAAACGGGTCACGAGGACCTAGCCATTTCTTGGCGTTTACCGACTGGTGTTTGGAAATATGCCTATGAATGTAATGGGGGTTGATTTGGACTTGTCTCATTGCGATGGATCCAGGCATATTCGGCCTCTTTCTGTATTATATAACGATTTAGCACCGACGAGCAGTGTTTCATTTCCGCTTGTCGGGCGAGTCATTCCAACAGGTACAGAGATGGGTGTGGTGTGTGTGGGGGAGAGCCAGTGAAAGTGCACGTCTGCGTTTTCCCTCGGGTCCAGCCAGAGTTTAGATGACTAGCTCAGGTTAGTTTGGCGTTAATTTTGCCATGTGCATAGCATGCATTCATTGTGGAATGAATTTATTACATACACGCCTTACTTTAGCTGTAATTATTACATTACTTATCTTATGGCTGGCAAAATCTTATGGCGTATTGATAAACCCATTCCCTCTTACACTATAAAATGCACATACAAAAAATGTAGCGATATCCCCACTGGTAAATTTTCAAGCATCTGATGCTGATAAATCTGTTACAACTCCTGCAATTTGGCCTCTTATTGTAAAGATTAATGATATTGACGAAAGTAATAGTGCCATTTACAATTTAATGTAATACTATTTGGATACAGTTTACAGATATTTTCCCTACAATGCTGAAGTGGTAAAAATGAATTTTTGTGTGGTGTTTTTTGTGTGGGTGGTGCTACTAATGCTGAGGATGTTATTTACTCAGTATTATGCAGAGCATAAGAATATCTGTTTAGGAAGCTGTCTGAACCCATCTCCAGGCACTCAGGAATGGAAAATAAGTGATTGATTCAGTGGAAGCCCGCTGGCCATTCTGCATTGGTCAAACGGATGTAGGATATTGATCTAGTGATTAGGATTCCTTGGTGTGTGTAGGGGGAGTCTAAACTAGGGATGGGCGGAAGTACTCGAGTACTCGTTCAGGACCGTAATATTTGAAAATGATGTAATTTGCATTTGAGAAGAAAAAGCTATATATATATATTATTATTATTTTTTTGTCTGATTAAAGTTTAATGACATATTTATAATACAAATAAAACATTTTTTCTATGTACAATTGTTAATTAATAAGGCTAATAGTTTCAACAATTTAGTTCAGGCATAGAATTGAACAGCTCATCATGACGTCACCTCACACACACATGGTGGTGACCAAGCGCAGTGAGGTGTGGAAATATTTTGAGGAAACTGATGGATCAACCATGCGTTTAAGACATGCAACGTCAAATTACAAGCATACCAGTTCGATGATTAGTCATTTGTGAATCAAGCATACAGAGAAAACACAATAAGACGAAGCAATGTCGCATCACTTGATTTACCGGCGCTGACCGGTGCCGCTGTTAGCTCCAACCAACTAATTGTTAAAATGGGAACTGAAGACATTCTTCCTCTGAGCTTCATGGAAGGAAAGGGTTTTCGGAAATGTAAGTAAACGCTATTAGTTGCTTTTAATGACAATTGGGAATTGCTGAAATAACGAGACATAAACACATTTGCCAGGTCGACTGTAAAATGTGAATCTTGGCTGCGTATTTGCTGTGAGGCTGACATGAGTTGTTTAGCTTGGCTATTCTATGTTAGTAGTAGTGTCTAGTTTCATATGATACCCGACATGGCGGCATGGACGGAGCGTATATATTTTTTCCAGCTGCGCTGTAGTGCTATTGTGCCTTTCCTTTTGGACAAAATACACATGGGAGTTTTTTGGTAGCGTTAAGTTTCCGTATTTTAGAAATATTATTTTAAAAGGACACCACAGCAATCGTTTGAAACGTAAAAACGTCTGTAATCGGCACAAGTGCTTTCATTGCGTATTATTACTATTATTTAAATGACATGGTTATGTTTATGTCGATATATTGGGGGGGATAAATACAATTTGTTTCTCAGGATGGATGGGTTGTGTCCCCCCTGGGATATTAGAGTACTCGTTATAAATTTAATGAGTACACGAACAGGGAAATCAGGTGAAATGCACATCCCTAGTGCACAGTTAGGCCAGATAATAACTCAGTTATGAGTCAGTGGGGCATGCCAAGTCTAAAGGTTTAACTCCACGATGAAAGGACATTTATTTATGTGAAACTATATTCTAGCTAATGTAACATGTATCACTTGTGATAACCAACATCCCCATCCACTTCACCTTGTCATCTAACTAACAAATAGGGATGTTAACGATTAATCGTTAATCGATTAATAACCGTTAATAATTGGGTCGATTAACATTTTACACGTAACGATCAAATTAAACTATTTGAGATATCTGAATTTTGTCAAAGGGATTTGTTGGTGAAATGCAATCATTAAATTAACCACTGGAGGGCGCCCGCACTACACAAAAGAAGACGAAGCGAACCATGTGACCAACAACAGGGGGTCGGAGTTCACAGGAAGTGATGCAATCCATCTCAGTGTTGCCTGCCTTGTCCGTGTGGGCTGAGGGCAGAGAGACATGATGCTAAAGCTAATGCTACTGGGCGAACACTAACAGTTAACTTACTAAACCCGACATGGAAACAGAAGTGGACAACTTTCTGAAGGACATTACACCACCGCTAAATATCAGTCCCACAGATTGGAGGAAAATCAACGGAGGAATATTCTAGAGGCTGGTAAAGTTAGCGCGAAGCTAATTCTGCTACCCGGGATGTGTATTTACTGTAA
>OMOT01074880.1:0-12996 GCA_900312575.1 Acanthochaenus luetkenii | reverse complement strand
CTCAAGGACACTACGACAGATTTTTTTTCCCGGGTGGAGCTGGACTCGAACCGCCGACCTTGCAGTTGCGGGGCGGGAACTCTACCTCCTGAGCTACTGCCGCACATTCACAATAAGCTTGTCAGACAAACTTCTCAGTTCAAATGGTTTTCAAACAAAGAATAAACACTGTTAGGAGCAGGTTGTTCCTCTGGCACGTTAGCCATTGTTACAGACTAACAGCTAGCTAACTTTACTCTCCCGACTTCCTGCTCTATCACTAACAACTTCTATGCACGCAGCTGCAATGGCGACAATCTACCAAATCGGGCATATGTCTCTACGCCCTGCAATGCGCTCTTTTCAGCACGAGCTTTCAACCAATCCAGTGTGGGCTGGTGTGGCTGCATTCAACTCTCGCTGCTCCCGTCAGGCGTAGAAAATTATGCCCTTCGGCACTCAGACAAAGGCTGCAAGCAGTGTTTTTTCATCAGTCATCCCACTTTTCTATTAGAATATATCATTTATGTGAATATAACAAATTGATTTCATGCACATACAGCACCACAATTGTAAAAATGATCGATCTATTAGAATAATTTTTTTCTCCAAATTGGACCAGCAGGTCGGGCGGCGCCCCAACGCCCCTAGTGGATGACACGCCACTGGTGTGGACAATGACTTTCTTATCTCCGGCGCCGTGGACACTCTTTTCACCCCCGAGTGTGCCACAATATTTACAATACTAACTTTTCTGGAACCTTGAACAGATTGAAAATCTACAGTGACGATGCTGTCTCTCTTATTCACTTTCTCTCAACAAAGCAGATTTTATTAAAGTGGCACACAGAGGCTAAAAGCAGCATACCAAGCATAAAGAAACAGTTATCACAATGGCTTCTCTCAGGAAACATGCAATCAGTCCAGTCCAATAAACCATCATAACAAACTAATAACATGTGCTATTTTGTCCCAGAATGCCTCACAAACATGTTGAGACATCCAGGCCAAGACCTACTGACCTGCAAACACTTACTTGTCACCCAAGTCTCTCAGTTAGGTCCAAAACAATATAAGTATCATTGCTACAACACTACTAAGGAATTTACATAGGTTTCATGTTTGCCTGGTTTTTGTTGCTTTTACAATACATATCATCTGATAATCATTGCCCTAAAATGGGGCAGTCTATACATACATATACATATACAACAGAGTGGTTGCAGGGATGGGCCTTTTCTATCTTGACAACTCATTCCCAGGAAGTGCTCATCATCAAATATCATGTATGCTGGAATTCAGTCCTGAAATGGACATTTGGGACTAGATGGCCAGTGCATGTGAGAGACAGGCCACATATTGTCGCGCCAGGCCTATTGGGGAGGTCTTACAGGTAATCGCAGGCCATTGATGGGGGTGGTACAGCTGGTCTCAGGCGAGCGGGCTGGCAGGCAATTGGAGCAATCGGCGGGGTGACAGAGAGTCTATTTTCCCCTTGACTGGTCTTTATATCTGTCCTGCCGTGTGCTAGATCACTCCCATCGATCCCCCAACCTCCACCACCCCCACCCAACCATCACCGCCAACTGCACGCAGTAAAGCTCTGTTGTTATCCACAGCGGCCAGAACTTTAATCACGGGCCTGGCTCTCCATCCATTCCTACCGTTTGCGATGGGTCCCAGGAGCGGCGGGATGGTGGGAGGTTAGTACGGGGCACGAGATAAACCTTAATGTCATTACATTGTTTTCTGCTTTTTACTCCCTCCCTGGGTGGCACAGATACAGTAGGTGAGGTAGGAGGAGAAGGACAGGCTGGACATGAGTGACTTTGTCTCTGTCTGCAATGTGAGAGGGGATTGAGCTGTGTTAATACAGTGTTGATAAGGAGAGGATAATGTGTTTGTTGACCTTCACCTTGCCTACCTGCTGTTTGTGTAAGGTTTGCTGCTTCAATGAGCTTGCACCTCACTGTTCCACCTTGCATAAATCTGGAGCAAGAGGGTAAAAGAGAGAGCAAGAGTGAGCGAGCGAGCGAGAGCTTCAGTAGGTGGGGAAAAACAGCCATGCATCACCAAAGACAGGTCATTTGAACAGTGCAATGCTTCGTCTGAGTGTTCCTGAGATTAGAGTGGCTAATAATTTCTGAGGGCCATGCTTTATGTTAATGTGACAGGCTGCGCTGTATATTTCTGCTGAGGCGCTGCCTTTGTGGTGCTTAATTTTGCTTTAATGGAACTGTTGTGTTAGTATCAGCAGCTGGCACAGAGATTTAGACCTGCCTGGAATTAACCGGCTTTTATTGCAGAGGACGTCCTCTGGTTATTTATCGCATGTCTGTGGACATCACCAAGGACGTGTCAAACAAAGCAACTCTCTCCAAAAAAAAGAGGAATATAATTTCAAGAAATTGGGAGTTTTGGAGAAGGGGAATAGGGTTTTTTCTTTCAAATATAATTTTTCTGTCAATTATTTATTTCTCATCGTTCTCAAGCTTCTCTATAATTTGAAGTTGTTAACATAGTCTTTAAGATGCTTAGCCTGCGCTGCCTGTAAAAATCACTTTTGGAGTGCGGAGAGACGGTGCACCATCATGACACTCATCTTTTCAGAAACGACTGAGGCGATGAAAACACAGAAACTGCCTGAATTGGTAATCAGCACCATGTTCCAGGGTTGTGTTCCAAACAGTGGGGTAAACAGCAGTCGAGCTGAGTGGCTTTTACTTCTGGAAATTCAGATAAGAGCAGAATAAGAACAACAGCTGCACATTCTGTAAATGAGCCATTTTACCAATCAGCTTTGTAATTTTGCTGTGTCATGTTTCCCCAGCAGCCCCCACTTACTCAACAACCCAGATGTTCAGCCAACTACTTAAACTATTCAAAGATGTAAACCAACTGAACATTAGACAAAATAATATGGAGAAGGGAACATATACTGCAGTGCCTTCCAGCGTAAAATGAGTCCCTTGTAATGGATGTAATGTAAATCATGAAATCCTTCAGTAGCTCCCAGCGCTCTCTGTGCCCTTACATTTGCAGAGGCGACACCAGTCATTGCAGACCCATTTGATTGATGCGTGACGAGGTACAAATCAAAGGTGTTAACTGATTTGTAAAGTAATTGTTTTGCATGTTGATTAAAGTACTTTTTAAAAGTCTTTTAAGTCTTTGCTAGTTTGTAAATAGCTAAAAATGAAGGTGTTTGTATTCTAATTGTTCAATTGTTATGAGTGGCCTTTTCCGCCTCTGGCTCTACCGTGTTTTAAAAGGTAGCTAGGGGAATTAATAAAGGCTAATCAATGACTGAATTGACAAATGTGACTGTTAATGCTTCAGCATTTATAGCAGTTATAGAGATGGTGTCAGTGTCACATGCTTAGAGACACTGTGAAAACTCATTACACAATTCAATGAAAGCAATTAATCTTTAAACATTAACTCAATTCATAGCCTAGGTGTGTTTGTCAATTTCAACGTACAATTGCTAGTCATCAGCTTCATAACTTAGTCCATGACTCGTGATTCCAAATTATAAATGGATTCAAGCGTTCATAAAACTGATATAACAGTTAAATAATCAACTATTAGTTTATTAGCAGAATAAGAAACATTGTTTGTTTATGAGCAGACTTCCCAGCATGCATTGCATCCAAGTTAATTCTCCAGAAACCCCTCCGCCTTCTTGTTTGAATGAAATAAAAGTATAGGGAATTATGTACATGTAGGTTAGGTCTGTTTTTAATAAATAAATTCAACAATGATAACCATTATTAGTCTTATCAATTACATTCGTACCCCTAATAAAAATTTTAGACATCACAGTAGAATCCATCTGTTGCACTCATGTTAGTGCAGTCTGCTGTTGGTATAATCATTTTGTGACACATGAACAACTGACACTAAAAGCCTCCGTAATAGTGAAATAATAATAAAAGTGGAGTTAAATTAAATGAGTTATCCACATTGGTAGATATTTTGTGAGCTTGGAATTACAGTATACAGTTCTATCAGATTTGTTTTATTGATCAAAGTTATCCAAATATTCATGATCTTTTAATGTTACTTCATGCTTAGTCCTCCACCAACTAGTTAGTCTTCTAGCTAACCAATAGCAACAACAAGTGGCTTGTAAATAACAGTTACGCCATTACTGAATATTTTAGCTAACATCGCTAGAAACAGTTCCTACATATTTTCTAATTAGTTGGCTTGCTGCAACCACTAGAAATACCATAGCAACCACCTAGAAACACCATAACAACCACCTAGTACACCCTAGCAACCACCAACTGACTGCCTGTCTAAATAACTAACTACCTGTCTAGCTGAATAGAATAGAAAGCTTTATTGTTAGACCACCTGTCTAACTAACCAACTGTCTAAATGACTGACATGTGTAACACAGCTGTCTAACTAACCAACTATCTAACTGACTGACCTGTGTAACACACATTTTTAAGTAACCAACTGCCAAACTGACTGACCTGTCTAACTACTTGTTTACATATCAGACCTGTCTAACTAACCAACTGTCTAACTGATTGACCTCTCTAACACAGCTGTCTAACTAACCAACTTTCTTTATATTTTTCTCTGTTTCATTCACTCTTTTACTATTTTCCAGAACTACTACTATGACTGCCACCTAGTACAACCTAGCAACCACCTATAAACACCCAAGCAACCACCTAGTATAGCCTAGCAACACCTAATACAGCCTAGTAACCACTGCACATTACCTATACACTACTGCTACTACTACTTTCTATGACTACTATGACTACTAAAGGTGCTACAACTACTACTGCTACTACTACTTCTACTGATACTATGACCCATACTATTGCCACTACCGCTACCACCTGTGCTACTACTACTACTATTGTTACTACTATTACTGTTAATACAGTTGCTTTTCAAGATTCAAGATTCAAACAACTTCATTGATCCCTAGAAGGGCAATTCTTTTGTAGTTCACCAGAAAACAATCACACCAACAAAGCTCAATATGTTATGTGTCAAGAAACACACAGGTTTAAAAACAAACAGAGGACGGTGAAGGTAATAAATAATATGACTGTAATAAAGTACAATAATAAAACAATTGTTACATGATATCATGTACAATGCTTAAAAGGGAATAAAAAGAAAAGTCATGTAAAATGACTACTGTTCGAGTTCAACAGCCTGATAGCAGAAGGAATATGATGACGACTACTACTACTACATGTACTATTTCAACTACTTCATCTACTTCAGATACTAATGTAACAACCACTACTGCAAATAGTAATGCAACTACTAATACTATCACTACCACTACCACCACAACTACTACAAAGACTAATTATTCTACTACTGCTTTTACTGCTACTACTTCTACTGGTACTTTACTACTTATATTGCTGCTGCTATTTCTGATGCTACTACCTGTCTTTAACTAACAGACAAGTCTAACTGACTGACCTGTTTTTTGAGTTCATTTATATTTGTTTCTGCCTTGCTTATCTTCAAAAAACATACATCTGAAAATGTTACTGTTCTGGTCAATTCTGCATGTACATATTCTGCCAAACAGCTCGTATGTGCTTAAGGAGGGCGGAGGAGGGGCTAGGCCTTGATTTGTTGTTGTAATGAGATCACTGAATGAAAGATGTCAGCGTTTAATCAGAAACGACACATAAATTACACAGACTATTTAAAACAATGAATTAACTTTGATCTACCTATTCAGTACTTCTTTAGTCAACTTGCTATTTCAAGACAGCAAGGACACTTGGGTTTTTAAGTTGAAGATCCTCAAAAAAAAATTCCAGTTCATGCATGCTTTCTCTGACATTTGCCATGTAGGGAATACAACTCCAATATGCCACAAATAGGACTGACCTCTAGTCAGTGTGGATAAATTTTCAACATTTCAGCTGGGGTGTGCAGAGAAGTGTCTTTTTCTCTTTTGAACTATTGAGGTATGATTTAGTATCTAAAAAGAATATTTCACCAGGTCACTCAAGAGACTTAAAAGTACTGCCTTTCATTTTGTTCTCATTCATATCATACTTCTGGCAATCCACTGTCCCCCATGTATCCCTGCTTAAGCTCAAAGTGGTTTTCATATTACCATTTATGAATAATTCATCATACAGCATTAATAATGCAACGGTGATGATAATACATTAAATTATGTTGTTTATCTAAAAATGTTGTGCCAATTGGCAATTGAACATGTTATTATTTTGTTAACATTTTCCATAAGACAACTGCATTGTAACGCATTTTGATCATAACTTTCCATCTAATTCTGACATGGAGCTGTTCTTAAATGGACCTGCAACAGCTCATGTTAAACATCAGTATTAATACAATTATATTTCAAGATATTTGATAACAACAACGCCATTGCATTTTTTACTCAAAACATAGTGGTATTTTACTTTTTTTTGGGGGGGGGTCTGTTTTTGTATGCTGCAGTTAGCAATCTGCTTTCTCTGGCACATGTCTTTCCTATTAGCCAGCTCACAATTGTTGCCAAAATTGGAGTAGAAAAAGTGTGGAGAGGTTTATTTTTCATTCAGGTTTGGCACATACATAGTCTGGAGCCACTGCAACAATCAGCCTCCCATAACCCCGATCCCACCCACTCGTCCCCAATCACCGCCGCCCAGTCGCAACCCGCCGGCTTTTCAGTGTGACCAGATGATAACGGTCAGTGGCGCTGAGACCATTTCATTAGCTACTGAACCAATATTGCCTGTTTAATTTAAATAAATGGAAAACTCATTACAGGGGCCACCCCAGGTTTGTCCCTTTAATGCCATTGTACTCAAATTCATGTGCAAATGAACCTTCAGGAAAACGCATTCAACAGTGACTAAATGCAAAATGCAAGCTCTCTTTGAGTTGCATTAAAACATTTTTATTGGATTATTCTATTGTTTGTGTGAGTTGATTGTGGTAGATACTGTAGATGGAGGGATTGTAGAATCATAATCTGAAAGTGTGTAAAGCAGCTAAATTGGTGGATATTTCAATCAGTCCTATTTTATCTTGGCCCTCTCTTTTACCACAGCTTTTCTGCAGGTGATGGCCAGTGTTGGTGAAGCTACGTTGAAAGTCTAGTTTTACAAGCTACCAGTTATTTCACATTGGAAGAGGTAGAACTACAGCAAAGCTACTCTCAAATTGAAAAGTAGTTAAATTCCTGTTAAAAAACAACAACTGCAATGCCATATAACACAAAATCACATAAACTGATTAGAATTGTATTAGAAATTAAGTGAAAGAATGTTGACTGTGTTTCTAATGGTCACACCGACAGCTGCCTGCCAGAAACTAGGGTCCAAACCAAATAACCTCATCGGGCTTCAGTACAGTGAACTTTCTGTTGGATACAATGTCCATCACTCCTACATTGGTACTCAGTCTGGACCTAAACCCAAACCAGACTTTGGCTTCTTCACAGAAATAAATGGAAGGAATGTTCATTTTCTGTTGTATGGAAACTTAAAATAGTCATTGTATCATCTGACTTGTACAACTGTGACAATTAAATGAGTAAATCAAATAAATGAATTAATTAATAGATAAACAAACAATGAAACAAACAAATACTAAAATATATAAATTAAATAAGTAAATAAAATGATAAATGCAATTTGCTTCTTGTATTTTATAGTTTTATATATGGTTGCAATAATTAACAGTCTCAAAATAACAAACTGTAATTCATTATTTATTTATGATATCTACATTTCAGTTTTAATGAATGAGCGTCCCATCCCCACTAATTGAGATACCGTAGATATGTCCTATTTTCCCAAATACAATTACGGTGTTGGTATTGTCACTGGTTGGACATCTTCTTCATTGTGTCCCAGGGCATTCATTATCATTGGAAACTTTTAATATGTTTGAAATGTTTAATAAATATGACTCACACACTGGCTTTCCAGCTATCAATTACGGCTCTGATTGCGGTGATAAAAGCCAGTTTCCATCTGATATGATTTGGTTTATCATGTCGGGGCGGCAGTAGCTCAGGAGGTTGAGTTCCCCAGCTCCTCCCGGAAAATAAATTCTAACCTAACCCCAAATTGCTCCTGTTGAGCAGGTTGGCTCCTTGCATGGCTGCCTCCGCCAACGGTATGATGATATGTACTATAAGTCGCATTGGATAAAAGTGTCTGCTAAATGCTGTAATGTAATGTAATCATGGCCAACATTGCAATTGCAGTAATAGGAGAGCATGAGGAGGAGGGAGGATTTCTCTGCCGCTCTGACATGTCTACGCGGTCCATTGCTCTGACACAGGTTTTGACAAGGTGTTAAATATGTAAAGCTTAATTAACATGTTGGTTTTGATTGGCTGTCACCTGTGCTACAGCTGTGGTAAATGTATGATGTTTGTTGCATGCAGTTTTATGTATGAGCCCCTTAGTGTACTGACCTCACTTTACAGCATTCCTTCAAAAAAAACTTCACTACCACTTGGGGCCGCCAAATTGCAAAGTTGCATAGTGCAGCTTTAAACCACTACTTACATTACACGCACACACATACACACACACAGAGAGAGAGACAGAGAGAGAGACAGAGAGAGGATTATATGAGGATCAGATGAGGACAGCTGTTGTTGTAACTTAATGTATAAGCTGACTTGCTAGCATTTTGAAATGCAGTGTGGGTTGTGCCATGGAAAGTTGCCAAACTATAGTTACATTTGGAACTCCTACAGCATTTAAATATACAGAGGAAAGCTGTTATATAAAAAGACAGAATAAAAGAGAAGGGGTTCTGGATTTGGACCAAGACAAGACCAAGATCCCAACTTTTTTGTTCTTGAGAAAAAAATATAGCACTCCACATCAAATACTCCATCAAAAACTCCCTGCTTCCCACCAATTGCAGATATTTGTTGTTTGAGACTTGACTGATTAATTCAGTGACAAAATAAAAGTAACTTTTTTCTTTCCTTTTTACATTTCTCTACACCGATTATCTAGTTCAACCTTTTAGGTGGCTTTGCAGGAATACACATTCATAATACAGTTTGTCCTATTCTCTCAAACATCGTGCATCTCACCTGCCAATTCCCTGGCAGAGTGTGAGGTAGAGCCAGGTTCAGTGGCTGAATTGATTTCTACAGCGCTTGTTTGGATAGCCTTGTGGTACTTTACAGCCTTTGTTTGCCGGAGAGACTGTAGTGACCAATCATGGGCTTCTCAGTGCAGAGGGAGACCTTATGGGTAACAAGAGTGCACCATGACCAGAAAGTTACAACAGCCAGTGGGTTGAAAAGGAACAGCACAGTGTTGCTGAGATTGCATCCTTAAAAAAAGACTTGTTCCCCAATTGATATGAGAAAATGCTGCCTTTGAAGAAATTGATTGATATGAGGAAATGCTGCCTTTGAAGGAAGTGTTACTGATGAATGTGATTCCTCCTGCTAAAATGGGTCTGGGGTCTACACCAAGGGATGGGAGTAAGGTGGCTCTTGTATTTCCCTTAGTAGAGAAATATTTATCCACGGGTAATTGGCCAATTAGGAGTGACACAGCTGGCCCGGGAGATGCATAGTCCATTTGGTGTTAATGGGATACTTCCTCTCAATAGAGATTACATTTCCTGTCATCTCTGACAAATTTACAAGATTCCTGCTCTGGCTAATTCTTTATCTGTCACATAACTCTTTGGTGTCCAAGTGTACTGAAGCGCACTGTTCAGGTTTCTGGATTCAATGAAAAGACAGCAATTTGTGTTTGGCCTGCTGACACTATAATGTTAATTAAGCTAATTTGTGGCTTAGCAATCAATTGTTGCAGCATTAGTGCACTTTGATTTTAAGTGTGTGAGAAGCAGAACTGCTTAAAGTCCTATTGTCTTCACAAAATTGAAGCTATAATTGCACTATAGAACAGTACTGGCATTTTAGTTGATATTGCAGTATTATCAGCAAGAACTCAATTATATAATGGTGAGCTTCTAAATGTTTCTATGTTTACATCACTGATTAGAATGGCTGCTTGACAAAAGGATGTTACTTTGGTTGAGCTGTCATTTAATTTGTAATTCAGTTTGGTTAAGGGCTTTTTTAAATTGAGAGAACATCATGCTAATGCTTCAAAAAGTTCAGATTGTTTTCCCTGAATTAATATATGCATATTCAATAAGTATTTTAGATTTTTTTACTTTTTTTAACAGTCATGGCTATGTCTGCTTTGCATTTAATGCGTCATTATTCAACCAAGTACATCCAACAGGTATCTCACTTACAAAGTGTGACAGGAGAACATTAATCTTTCCTTTTAACCCTGCAGTTCATGGTTGAATCCTAAAACATGAACGCAAAGTTAGCAGTGATGCATTGAAGCAAATTGCAGTGAAACAACGGACAGTCCTCTTGTGTGCAATACAGTGTGAAATAAAGTTGCAGATGTCCAAGTTTATACCCTCTCTCAAGTGTTCTTTGGGAACTCAGTAGAATCAGATGTGGCATGCAACATTTACATAAGCTGCACAGGTAGTGTGTTCAAATGTGAGGCAATTCAGGACAGGTCTTTGAATTAATTTGAGGCACTGGAGAGAGATCAGCGATGAGCGCCCCATGCCGCTCTTAAGTGCAACAAAATTCGAAGAATGATGCAATGCATAATATTCTTATGTGCTAAGAATTGGTCTCAACTCCTACATTATTTAAGAGAGCTTGAGGTGTCTTAACTTGGGTAGGATTTGCCAGCAGATGGCTGTGTTATGCACTCAGAGGTGGAGACCATGCGTCTTTCAAGCAAGACATTATATTTTGAAATGTATAGTGACATGGAGTTAATTAAAAGGGGCCGTCTTGATCTCTAAGGTATTTTGTTTGTTACCGATCTCATATGAGATTCCATAACATAAGGCCAAAGATGCAATGATCAAGGCCATAAGGTCACCTAACGTAGTCAGGCAGTTCATTGGTTCCCCCATCAACCATAACCAAGAACCAATATGATTTTATGAGGATCGCAAGCTTTCCTGCAGTTGTTGGAATTGTTGATGGAACACATGTGCATAATATTATGGCTCCAATTGAGAATGAATAAACATTTTCAAATGGTAAAATATATAAAAGAATCAGTGGTATTGCCCAGTGCAGCATACTAGACCTTCTGCCTAAATGGCCGTGATCGATGCATGATTTGAGGGTTTTGTCTGAAAGTGTTGTCACTGCCCTGTTTGAGCAGAACTGACTCGGGATGCCCTTCGAAACATTGTCTTCTCACTCCCTATCAAAGACCACAAATAGGTATGTCTATACCTATTCTCCATGGAGTTTTTTAAATCAGTGTAGCTAGATTGTTTACAACATTTAGGTAATACCTTTTAATAACAATTGCCATGGACACGGTTCCTGCATTTTTCAAATTTGTGCAGTAGGTGGAAAAAGGCTCAAACTGAGAGTGTCCTATCTCTTGAATTAAAACTAATTAAAAACGTTCAATTATGATGAAATATTTTGAGTAGTTTACAGGACAAGGCTTATGAGGCATTTTTTAAATCTGGCAATGTCCTTTCAAGAGATTAATAGAATATTGCCCCTTTTCTTCTCACTCTTCCACTGAACGCTTACTGGAAGGAAATGCCTAATCAAGTGCTCTGGAAATGTATTTCCAATTTTTGTTTTTTGTCTTTGCTTATTAATGTTGGACAAAAAAAAAATTACATGCTTCCATATTGACACCAACTCTGCAAAAGCCACAGTCTCCTCTTGAAACTTGTTGAATCCATTTAGTTATAAATGCTGCATGGACCTTAGGATTTATTGTCTATGACTGCTGTGCAACAGGTGTGACTCAATTTGTTGCTATTCCATTGGCAGAGACTCAGTTGGAACTCTTAGTAAATTGTAACACATTTACAAAACCAACTCCAATGCATTAAGCCATCATAAGGATAGGTGCAAGGAATCCACAAAGACCCTCACTTTTCCCCCACTCAGTGTGCCCTCCCCTCCGCTACAAAACATAATTAAACATACACTTCACGGCTCTTCTGCTGTCGTAAAAGCATGCTGAGATCAATTCATAGGACTTACACCTACTCATTGCTGAGAGTAATTCTGAGACGCTTGATAACTACTGGCCCAGATTAGTGGTTAGCGGTTGATTTGACATGCACATAGTGCAGATAGGTTTGGCAGGTTTGGCATTTTGTTTTGTAAGGTTTTGTAATTGTTGGTTTTGCCAATACATGCAAAGAATAGAAAATAATTTTCAACATTCAGTAACTGAAGTGGTGCTCATAAGGCATATGTACAATTTAAGTACATTACGGGTGCATGATTTTTGAATACTTGATTGAACTATATACACAGTTAATTACATGAAATCAATCAGTGGCGAGCGGCCATTATAAGCTATAAATGCGGCACATGCCCAATGTATTTGAAAATGAGGAGCATTTACATATTAAAATTTAATTTTCATTGTCATTTTTTAAAATGTAAATGTATTATTTTATTCTTATTTACTGTCCAATTATTCAAACTGCAATAATGCGATGCGGCGGGAATGCAGTAAATTGTGGGGCTCCGTAGAAAAGCTGCCAGGCTTTCAGCTTATTTTGCGCATGCACTGTGTCATTTCTAGTTGTATTCATATAGTAATGCCTGTATCCTCTGACAGTGAGAATGGTGGGCAGAAAAGCTGTCTGTGAGCCAGCTTGTCTTGGAAACTGGCTTGCGCAACACTGCCACCAGAGAGCTGATTGGCCCTCCCCTTGCCCGGTTAGATCAGCGACACACACTAACTCACTCTGTCAAATATGAGCGATATGTTACATTCTGTATCATTTTCTCTGAGGACTTTTGATGAAAAAAAAGGAATATCATTGCAAAAGGACGTCTATGGGCTTGGGAGTATTCTGTGAGTGAAATGAAGACAACAGCAGAGCAAAGACAGGGAGAAGAGTTTGACCGTGTACAGGTAGAGGAGCAGGAGAACCCAGCAGGTAGAGGAACAGGAGAACCCAGCAGGTAGA
>OMOT01074857.1:14043-24976 GCA_900312575.1 Acanthochaenus luetkenii | reverse complement strand
GATTTGTGGACGATGAATGAACTGAAAAAATGAGTGTATTGTGTTGTATTTTACGTGTTACAACTGAACAATGTTGAGTTATTGTGAATACACAAACATTTTATTTAGCGGTTATCAGACTGGTTTTTTTACGTGTTATAACTGAACAATGTTGAGTTATTGTGAATACACGAACGTTTTATTTAGCGGTATCAGACTGGTTTTTTTACGTGTTACAACTGAACAATGTTGAGTTATTGTGAATACACAAACGTTTTATTTAGCGGTATCAGACAGGTTTTTTTACGTGTTACAACTGAACAATGTAGTTATTGTGAATACACGAACGTTTTATTTAGCGGTATCAGACAGGTTTTTTTACGTGTTATAACTGAACAATGTTGAGTTATTGTGAATACACGAACGTTTTATTTAGCGGTATCAGACCGTTTTTTTTACGTGTTATAACTGAACAATGTTGAGAGTTATTGTGAATACACGAACGTTTTATTTAGCGGTATCAGTTTTTTTTACGTGTTACAACTGAACATACGTTTGTGAAAACACTAATTAACGTTTGCACAATGTTGAATTATTGTGAATGTGCTTAATAAAGTTTGACTGACTGACCTATCTGACTGGTTTGTGTCGCTTAATGCGCCTTATAGTCCGGTGCGCCTTATATATGAAAAAAGATCGAAAATAGACCATTCATTGACAGTGCGCCTTATAATCCAGTGCGCTATAGTGCGCAAAATACGGTACAAAGTTTCTTAATTTTAAATGAAATTGTCCATTATGATCAAATATAGATTTATTAATATAAACTTTCTCCAAAAGACATCTTCTCTGGGTAAACTGAGATGTTTTTGTGAGGAAGACCTAATGCTAACTGAATTAAAGAGAATCAAAGTAAAATTGTGGTAGAATTTTCTGCTAGCACAAGATGGAATGGGACAGGAAGATAACAGATTATGCAAGCAGCCCAAATGTACTCCTTCACTAAATCAAATTGGCCTATCATACGATGCCTATTCCCAATCTCGTTTAGAGTGAATATCTGCACTAAACAATAACTGAAATTGAAAGGTAGTCCATTCCAATGTCATTAAGCTCTAAATGTGTCCATTGTGCTGTGACACACGTTGTGGCTTCTAACAAACGATACAGCAGGTTGGCCTATTGGTCAGACTACTCAGAGGATCCGGGTTCAAACCCATGTGTTGTAAGCAGCACCCTACTGAAGTGTCCTTGAGCAAGACACCGAATTCCCACCAGCTCCAGGGCTGCTGTTCTGTGGCCGACCCTGCACCCTGTCCTCCATGTGGAGATGGGCAAGCAAAAACAAAATTTCCCCTACATTATTACTTCCAGAATGTGAGTCGCTCACCTCCAGAAAGCTCTTTTCTAAGGCCACTCGGATGTTGGTCTCAATACTGGTCCTCTTCTTACGACGGCGGTTGAGCATCTCTATGCCCATGCCGGGGGAGCCCAGGGCACCGGGGCTGGACAGGGCCTGGTCAGACGTCAGGTTCTCTGCACAAACAGCACCGACACAAGGGAAGGGGAGGGAGGTAAAGACAAGGTACTGTACAGATACACAGTGCATGCACACGCCACCCTTTGCCCATGACAAGAGACAAGTAAAGACACGGCAAAAACAAACATGCAAACAAAACAATACATATATATAGAGTAATCAAGGAGTTCTCCCCTCATGCCAATCCCTCCGACAACACTCAGCTGGGCGGGTTCAGGGACAAACCTGCATCGTTGAGCCACTTCTCCAGCAATGGCTTGAGTTTGCACATGTTCTTAAAGCTCAGATTCAAGGCCTCAAAGCGAGAGATGGTAGTCTGGCTGAAGTCGTTCCCATACAGCTTCCCCATGGCCAGGCCAACGTCACCCTGGAGAGAGGGAGGGAAACAGAGAGACAGAGCAAGAATGGAGAGGTAGAGAAATATGAGTTTGGGAAGCACCAGCTCTGCCATCATGACGTTCAATACATTTTTATCTGGTTCTGGATATGAAAGTGTTGCAGGGAAAGACCTAATACATTTTTTGTAAATCCATTTCACCACACACACACGCCTGATAATATGAATAGCTTATGTACTTTAGTACTTCTGGGCACATTTCTGTACATATGTTACTTCTATCTATACATCTGTTAATGTGAATTGTTAACAATGCATATTTGCACTGTAAATCTGATCATGTGACTATCTGTCAACGCATATTTGTTTTTATTTGTTGTTGCTTTAAAAAAAAACAGATATACCCATTTGAGGATCAGTGATGTTTATTCTATCTTACACACACCTGTGTGAAGCCCAGTTTGATACGTCTCTGTTTGAAGGTCTTAGCAAACTGCTCCAGCTCCTCCAGATCACTGGGCTCCTCCAAAGTTGGGGTATCCAGCCGTTTCGGTGGTGTCTGACTGTGGGACAGGGACGGGATGGGCGTGGCAGCGACCGTGCGGGTTGGAGTTGCAGGCTGCAGAGGACAGCAAGTCCTTATTATTATAATTATTAGAAGTAGTAGTATTAGCAATATTATTATTATGATTATAAGTGGAGTTTGCAAAGTGCTTTATTTTAACAGTAAAAATTCAGAAATTCGGATTTAAGTGGTCCAAAATATATTTAAAAAGCAAGTCGATAAAAGTGTGTTTTGAGAAGTCATATAAAGATGATGTTGATGTAAGAAAAGAAATTAAAGGGGGGAATATGATTTATGCTAGCTTATTCAAACACCCAGCCTTAGATGAGAGGCACTATAAGCACTGCCACATAAATGAAACAAATCTTTCAGTTTCAAAGAAGAATCGCGTGCATCATTACTCACCTGAGTTGCAAGGGTGATGCTTGGTTGAGTCGGCAGGAGGTTGGCTTGGCTTTGAGGTAGTTGAGTTAGAAGACTCTGGGCTTGCAAAAGGTCTAGAGGGTGAAAGACAAACAATGGAAGGTAGATGAGGGAAATAGAAAACTCACAAACAGTTCAATACCTGGAACACCTCTTCTCTTAATTGTGCATGCAAAGCAAAAACTGCAACTCCTGTAAGGGAGTACATACTCTGTTGGCCCTGCGGCGTCTGTGAGATGATGAACTGAGTGGGCTGCAGTGATGTGGCGATATGGTGGCCGGACTGCACCAGAACAAACTGGGGCAGACTCAGATTCTGCTGCTGTAGCTGCTGCAAATGCTGCTATAAAAATGAATGAGAAACATATAAAGAAATAAGTTGTCTATATTGTATACCCTGCTAAACAAATTACATTACCACAATGCCACTAAAGTTTGCGTCGACACAACTTGCACCGTTACAAAAGTGAATTTCCAGGATCCGTTGCTACGATGTAACTTGATAACAGTGTGAGGTGGTAGTCTGCATGTTGTGGCAACATAATAGGGGAGGGTTAGGTTAAGTAGGGAATTACTACAGATGGCCAACACCGTTAGTTTTACCTAACTAACATAAATCAATTGCTGTAAGATTATGCATTGATGTGTAACTTCACTATACATTTGTAACATCAGCTAGTCTGAAACCTAACTAGACTCATTTATCACATTTCCATATCAATTAGTGAACAGCTGCCTCAGCTGAGTCAAGCAGCCAGATAGAAAGGATAAGACCAGGGATAGAACATTTTGCCATCAGAATAAAGGCCTAAAATGTGTCACTTTTGGAAGAAAATAATATATATATTGGGGTACAGATAACATTTAGGAAAACAACAAATTATGTTAATCTACTACAGACTCCACACCAAATGGGGTCTTTATCTTCACTTTGGTACTTTGTATTACTCACAAAATGCTGTATAATCATCAATAAAAAAATAATTTTGAAACATGTGACCGGTATTACCATTCCTTTAGTCTAGCTTGACACTGGAACAAGTTAGTTCACTTGCCCTGGAGGTTTACTACAATGCAAAAAAGTACTCACAATAATAACAATACTGGGTAATTTTTAATTGGGAGATTAAAACTGTCTTGATCCGCATCTACAGTAGGTAAGTTAATAAATCAAGAACATACCAGGAAATTATTACTATTATACAAGGTGTTGTGCAGCTTTGGTCTTCTCATTGGGTTTGTTCATAATTTTAAGTGAACCTGAACCCCTAACCTATGTCGCTAAATGACAATTTGATGACCAACTGGTAACGTTAAGTACATAAAGATAACTATAAACTATAACAATATATTGTTGCTCAAGCATTCACACTACAACGATATCGTTCTATTTTGGCAACGAGTATTCAGACCAAAATGGAGGATGATAACTTTAGTGACTTTAGTGATTTTACTCACTCTCTAAAGTAAATAAAGACATAGTCGAGGGAGGCAATTAATTACTTTACCAATAGGTGACTCTGAACTGTGGCAAGTGTCCCGTATTGAGAGGAACATCTATAACGCACCATGGCTAAATAGGTTTTCAATACTAGAGGGGATACACATGTTGCTACCTCCCTGTCAGTCTTTAAAAAGACATGATGAATTTGCTCTCAGCAGGTCAGTTTGGGCCAACACATGATACTATTTTGTTAGTTAGCTAGCTAACCCTAACTTTGCGTTTAGATAATATATAGTTTAAGAAATGTTTTAAAAAAATCAGGACCTGTAGACACCCTTGTGCATGTGTGAGTGTGTCTTACTGGGGTGATCTGAATGGGCTGTGACAAGGGCAGCTGGGTGATGGGGGTGGCTGCAGAGGCTGAGATGCTGGCCCCAGTGGTGCTGTTCTGCTGGTTGGCTGAGTGCTGTACGGCTGCAGCCAGAAGCTGAGCCTGGGCCTGCTGGATCAACAGCTGCTGCTGCGCTGGGGTCAGGGTCAACTGAAGAGGCGAGAGGGAGGGAGGAAGACAGTAGGCATAGGAGGTGGCGGAGAGAAAACAAGAGACAGGAGTGAGAAACATAGGAAAATATTTTTTTCTACATTTCAGTATTGTTTTAGGATGTTATCACACAGATTGTATGAGTCAGTGTTGTCACGATACCAGAATTTTGCCTTCGATACCAACACTAAGTTTAATATCTAAAACATTGATACTACTATAATACACGGCAAACTAGATACACTTGACTTGGACAGATTTGTAGCAACTTTTGCACAGAGGTTTTGATATGTTGGTTGGGTATCTGTTAGAGGTGGTGGGAAAAATAGATTCATGTAAGAATCGTGATTCTATTGTCTATTGTATTTTTCTGCACTGTGTTACCTCCTCCAGATCTGGCTAGTGTGGTAACATCTAACTTCATCTATCATCTGGTTAGTTCCTGGATATCAGGAGTCAAAACACATCTCTCTCTCTCTCTCTCTTAGCAGGACATTTATTACTTCCGTGACAATAGTGCAAAGAACACCAATAGTATAAGGAAAGTGTAACGCATGGTACATTTCACAGGGCTGTCCAGCTTCAGTAGCTCTACCGACCGCTAAACACTGACTTTCTGCATGTAGAAAAAAAACACATGGGAAACATGGCTGCATGCAACACTCTTAAAGCGACAGGCACAATTTCCAGCACTGTCCTACTCTATTATCAATGCAAATCGTTTTCACTTACAAACTGCTCTGACCAGTTTTTATTCACTACCATAATGTGTTATTATGCAGATTAAATGTATGTATGATATGCGACACAAAAACACGGTGTATATACAGTACCAGTCAAACGTTTTTAAACACCTGCTTAAACCAGTGTTTTCATGATTAAAAATGCTTTAAACTGTATAAACTACAAACTCCTCCAGCTGAGCGTGCCTGATTCTACCTGCAGGTGGATCACAGACTTCCTGTCTGACAGGAAGCAGCACGTGAGGCTGGGAAATTCCTTGTACGTGAAAACTACTTGGCGAATAAACCAATTCTGATTCTGATTCTGATAAACGTGTCTATAAACACTTAATATTTCATGTGATATGTGAGCTTATATAAGCAGATAATCATAAGTGAAGTGCATTAAAAAGACACACAAAAAAAGTTGGTACTGCATGTGGTGACATTTATGTAGGATTAGATGCCATGCATTTTTTAATATGGTGGGTGGTTTTTATATATTTATTTTTATATGAAAAATTCTACAGATCCTGGAGCTTCTGTTAAGATAGATATCATCATGAACACCAGTACGTACCAATATACTTAAATAACAAAACAATGCACCACCCCTCTCCCAATGAGCTTACAAGATTTCCATTTTCATTTAACAATGTAACTTTTGAATGCAATTCACTTATGATTATCTGCTTATATAAGTACACATATATAATGAAATAGAAAGTGTCTATAGACAACTTTATACAGTTTAAAGCATTTTTAATCATGAAAAAACAGGTTTAAGCAGGTGTTTCCAAACTTTTGACTGATACTGTACATTTAATTTAAAAAAAAGTTTGGTGGGTAGAATTTTTCATCTACCAGACATTTGGCTGGTGAGCTAAAAATTCAATTTCGGACCCTGCCAACAACGCAGTAAACATGTCCGTTGCTGCGCAGCTGGGGAACTTTCTACATATGTGTCGCCTGCCAGCGAGCCTTGAAGTTGCCCTCAGTAGCCCGACTGATCGGTAGAGTCAGGCGCATCA
This sequence comes from Acanthochaenus luetkenii, assembly GCA_900312575.1. Lineage (NCBI taxonomy): Eukaryota > Metazoa > Chordata > Actinopteri > Beryciformes > Stephanoberycidae > Acanthochaenus > Acanthochaenus luetkenii. The sequence goes on along the minus strand of OMOT01074857.1, from coordinate 18,394 downwards.
CTCGCTTCTTTCATCGCAGCACCACCACGAGTCATGCCCTGGAACAGAAGCAGACCCTGCTAGGTAAGCCATTAAGGCTTTTAAATGTTTTATGTACATCAGTGTTTTTTAATCATGGTGCCATCATTTAGCGCTTGGTGTGTATTTAATGGGTTACTGTAGTCAAATGGTGGATAAGTCATTGAAAATCACATTGACAATCACAATAATCGAAAATCGTTCTGAAATCAAATCGACATCACTAACGATTTCCACCCCTAGTATCTGTCTGTCAGCTCTGTAAGCTAACTAGTCCCATTGTTCCCTCCTGGCACCAGTTTTGCAACAAGTTTAGGTGGACTTGGATTCAGTTCAAGATGTGGTAGACTGTTTGACGCTGTTGCCATCAGTTGTTTGACCCCGACTGCTGCAGTCCACTGTCAAAGCCAGACTGCTGGTCTATCTATTCCTCTTGTTTTTCTTTTAATTATTCCAATTGGCACGTATGTACACTTGGAGATGACGTTGACGCTTGCAGAACACATTTGGTCAAAATATTGAATGTTTCTTAAAATGTATATTGAATTCAATCTTTCACAACGGTATCGAAGTAGTATTGAAATTGCAGTTATCGTGGCAACACTAGTATGAGTCTGGACAGGCAAATGGAGAGAAGACTCATGCAACTGAGCCAGGCACAAGTGTAGATGAGCATGTTGACATCATGTACAAACTCATGTCTGCATGCATGATAAACATTCACACCCACGTAGCACAAGTGCAGCCCAGATATTCAACCTCGTCTTCACGACTTCAATATGAGCTCAGCTGTAGATGGAAGAACACATGAAATCGGGGCAATGTGTCATGTGGTTGGGCTGACTGCGAGCGTGCAGCGACACACCAAGGCTATGTCCAAACACACCCCTCCATTTCTGAAAGAATTTGGACATAGCCTGACAACCACTGGGATAAACAGACAGACAGGCAGACAGGCAGAGGAGAAAAGAGCCTTAGCCAATGAAACATGGCAAGAGATAATTTCATCACCCAGATTTTCACCCAGGATGGATTGTGTCAAGATCCCAGATGCGTGGCTAGGGTCAAGTTCTAACTCAAAGCAAGGAGGCACTTACTCCAGCAATCTGTCCCCCGGCCAACATTAGCTGGGTTTGAGGCAATACACTCTGCTGGACGGAGGTCGGAAGAGCACTCAAGTCTTCCGACTTAGACTAGTGGGGGTGAAGCAAAGAAGGGGGGATTTAGCGAAAACCTTCTCAGAGGCATACATTATCCAGACGGTATAAGCTAGGCCAAATCAACTAAGATACTTAATTGTGTATCGTAATCTTAAAACTGATGGGACACCCCAAAATAATTTTTTTATTAAAAACAAAGGGATAAAGCATTAATTCAGACAAATACAAAAGTGCCAGTCTAAATAAAAAATAAGCATAAGCCTGGAAATACAAAGAAACACAGAATCTCCCTGACACCTGAGCAGGATTCTCAGAATGAGGTTTTCGCCTTTGAGCAGGCAGAGAGGATTTTAATTGAAAAGCAAGTGAGAAAGTGGGTGTTTAAAATGTACTGCAGCCTTCAGAGATGAGGAAAGTGGAGGGGAGGGAGGGGAGAGTTGAGATGCTAATTAAAATAACTGTGATGCAGTGATGTAAATTCTGCATAGATTTGCATATTCTCTGCCATCTGTTTCCGAGCAACCGCAGAGCAGCTAATTAGCATACAGGGTTGATTAATATGCCTTGTTGCCAGGCGACACCAAGAGAGCCTGGCTCATTTAAATGAACTCTTTCTGCCTGCGCGTGTGCTCATCAACATGCCTCTATTCAAACTTCATGCCCAATTTTCATTGTAACACAATCAAACTACAGCGTACAACTCAACTGTACAAAGAGGTAGGGCATAGGGACAGAGGGAATATCACAACACCAAAAAAAAAGGTCTCTTAAATAGGTTAAGTTTGACCACAGTTAGACCTCTGTTCCTTCCACAAAAACACAGGTGAGTGTCATGTATGTGTTACCTGTTGGAGGAGGGCGTGTGCATGTGCATTAGTGATTGCACTTGTGGTTGGCACCGTATGCCTCTGAAAGTCCAATCCATTGATTTGGACTCCTAAGGACAGAAAAACAGTCAGCTCATGTAGGATGCTGCCAGAGAAGCTGAAAGACACACACGACATTTACAGACGGTGTGGTGTGGTGTGTGTGTGTCTCCAGTGTGGTTGGTTTGATGCAGAAATGGGAAGACTCAACTGCCATACAAATATTAAAGGAAAAGATGAAAAGCTAAATGGTGCAATAATTTACATTATGGATCCTATTAGGATATATAAGTATATGAATATTCGCAGCATACAAAATCATTAATATTTACTTTATACATCATTACATAATACAAATTACCCACACGGTAAAAGCGTGCATTGAATCTACAATGTTCACTCTTAGTTCAGTAATTTAAATCACTGAATCACTGAAGCACCAAGACAGAGCAAATGAGTGTGATAGGCACAAGTGAGGGAAATGGCTCTATGGGATAAACACTTCAATTGACAACAAGGACTGCACACAAGGGTTTTGGAATGCTGCCATGTCTTTCATTTTCAAAATGAGTCAATGATACAGAGCTGGACAACACTAAGCTTCTTCAGATTTGCTCTGCAAATTTTTTTGATTTTGGCTTTGAATTTGAAACCTGTTGAATCAATCAGTAAAACTGCATATCCTGATTTCGACCCCGGCAAAAAGGAAAAGCAGAGAAAAGCTGGAGGTCACTCACCGGTGTTTTCGTCACCACTCTCCATTGCACATTTAGTAGTTTCTGACTGATTACTCATTTTAGAATCTGGAGGAGGCATACAGAGACAGACAATAAGAGATCCTCACACCCACTGACAGTGATATCAAAACAGGCCTTTGATCAATTATTTGAGAAGTGCTTTCACCGTAGCCACCGGTGTATCCCACATCACTGCACAATAACATTTCACTTACATTCACCCTTCAAAGCAAGATGCTGTGTTCCAACAGACATTACCAATCAAAACTCATCGATATTCACTAATTGCTTTTACAGCCAAAGGCTTACGGGAAAACCAAGACCAATGCTTGCAAAAAAATGTGTCAAAAAGGATCTAGATGTGACACACCAATTGACGCCATATAAATACAATAAACTCTTATTTATAGTTGATATTTCAATGGAAAGTGTGCCACAACAGTCTTCCCTAATTAACACCAGGACACTAATCATTAACAAAACCCAGCTATGCTCCATCAAAACCCAGCTATGCTCCATCAAAACCCATAACTCACCCACTCCACCTGTGTTCTCCAGCATGGTTGCAAACGCTATCAAGGAAAACTACCTCTGCCGGGCAAACCCACAAACAGGGTGTCCGGCCCTCCGTCCCGCCTCCCACTCCTCCCTCTCCACTGGTCGGGGAGCAGAGTCCAATAGAACTAGAGCTACACACAGACACAGTGGCACTGTCCACCACACGGTTCACTGAACAACACTGGGATACGCACACTGGGAAAGCCAACAGGGTTTAGGCAAACAGCTCTCCTTCCCTCACTCTCTTTTCTTATACCTCTATCCCTCTCTTTTACACTGCCTACTTTGCACTCGCTCTCTCTTTTCTTTCTCCCTCTTGCTCTCTCTCTCTCTCTCCCTCGTGTGCCAAGATTGTCACTACTTTGAAAAAGTTCTCTCTCTCTCTCTCTTGCTGGAATGAAATAAATGACAAGTGCAGCTGGCAGCCTCCTCCAACTCTGCTCTCCCTCCAACAATATAATGAAGCATAATCAGTATTCAGCTGATTAAAGCCGTATGCAAATCTAACCCTGCCTCGTTAGTGATGCAAGGCTTTGAAGTCGTGCGAGCGACGCATTTCACACCGGGCTCTGAAAGCTTTCTGCATAATTTAAACCTCTATAAATATTTATCATCTCATTAGCATATTAATTGGATGGCTTTTGGAGGACGATAAAAAACAGGGGAATAAGGACGGGGGGATGGGGGGAGTGCTCAAACCAGCACTCGGCACAGCAGCACCAGACCAATTACTGTATGAGAGCATGGCAAAAAAGTAATTCGCTAAGAGCAGGTAAAGGGTTGAAGATATCCCAGAATGCAGTGTGATGCCTGTTGGCAGTGGTCTAAGTGCGTTTGCGAGGAGGAATGGCGCTAATAGAATGTCTAAGACTGTTCGTCCAGAGCACCTCCAGGAGTCATGGTAACCAGGCCTAACTACTAAGAGGGGAAAACCTCCTTTGGGGTGGGGGGTCTTGGGTATGAGTGGGAGGGGGACTTGCTCAATCGGAAATAAATAACTCCACATTAATCC
>OMOT01074827.1:0-13514 GCA_900312575.1 Acanthochaenus luetkenii | reverse complement strand
AAGACACCTAACCCCGAATTGCTCCCGTTGAGCAGGTTGGTACCTTGCATGGCTGCCTCCGCCAACGGTATGACATGTAGGTCGCTTTGGATAAAGGCGTCTGCTAAATGCTGTAATGTAATGTGTAAGTCGCTTTGGATAAAAGCGTCTGCTAAATGCTGTAATGTAATGTATTTGCAATAAATATGTATTTAGTCTCCTACAACTATTTATATTGAAGAAACCCACCCTGTACAATGTGTTCTTATAGGCTACTTGACATTATTCCTTGTCAGTACTGTCGGTAGAATCCTCAACTTCAACATCACTTCTCCTCTGAATCTATTGTAGAACTTCTAAAATGGTGAACTTCGTTTTCTGCTGTTTCTTTGACATTGTAAATGTGAAAAACACCCAAAGCAACACAAAAGTTGAAAACCGTGGTGCATAATGCGTAAAATCCCAAAGCGCAGTGTGAGTTGCTTCTCTTTACACAGGGGTATATATAGGTAATGCCAAAGGGTACATGGACTCATGACCGCTCATTAGAAAGCTTGCGAGAAGTAGAATAAGCTGTAGTACTACCAAAAGGTCAAAAGATGACAAGACAAGATGGTGTATTGTCAAGGAGACATAGGGAAAGGTTATCCAGAGCTCTCTACAAAACAAGCCTGCTGGCATGGAGAAGCATGTGGATAGACTCAAAATTAAACCGAAAGTGTAAGTAAACAATATTTGTTGCTTTCGATGACAATTGCATTGAAAATGTATCAAATAATGAGACGTAAATACAAAATGTGCCACATGGACACGTGGATGCGTTTGATGTGGGGCTGACAGGAGTTGTGCTTGGGCTATTTATTGCTTGCTAGCATTTGAAAGGGTAGAGTGTCTAGTTTCATATGATATCCGACATGGCAGCATGGAGTGAGTGGATCATTTTTCCAGCTGCATTGTAATGCTACTGCCTCTTCCATTCCAAAAGCTTTTATTTTGGAACTCAAACATTTTGATTATTGCCTATCAGACATTGCTAGGACCAAATACACTTGGGAGCCTTGTTTTGGTAGAGTTAGATTCCCGTCTTAATATTTATTAATTTTTTATTAATGTTATATTTTCGCCATTAACAATCGCTACCAATATTCCGGATAAAATGTTTAAATGTTTGTACTTAAATGTTTTTGTTCTCTGCCCTGTAGTTCAGAGAGCTGGTCTGAATTTGTCAGTGAAAGAACAGCAATCAAACTTTACTAACTTTTCCCCCCTCCCTCATTCCTTTGTTTCCATCTATCCCTCCCTCTAACTTTATCTCTCTTTCTTTCTCTACAGGCCTCGTAATACAGAGCCCGTGTGCCCTGGTCTGCAGGTTCAGATTTTATCATGTTATAAGGAGAACAGAGAGCAGACCCTACGTTGTTCAGACCTGGCAAAAGAATACATGCAGTGTATCAACGCTGCAAAGAAGGTGAGCAATCGCTTGTCTCCAGTAGGGATTTGAATTGAAATATGTGGGGAAATAATTGTGGGTAACATATCAGGCTAAAGGAACAAAAGTATCATCGCAAAATGTAATAGGAGTGTCGGTGCTCCTAAATATTTTTTTTTTTTAAAGATCACAATTTTGAAACCCCACTAATTCCTTTCAGAAGTCCTGTCAATAGCTTATACTATATTATATATATGTGCAACAAGTAGTTACTTATATCTTTGAAAGTTGAATCTTTTTTATCAGATTCACTGCTTGAAAATTATCCATCACAAGTGGTCAAAGGCATTTAAACTTTTAAACACCAAGTGGCTATATTTCACTGCATAGATGCATAACTTTTTTGGCCTAATAGTTTCCCAGTCATAGTAATAGAGGGATTGCAAGAAAATATAAAAACAATGAGCCGGATCTACTGAAGGTTTGTGTGTGTAAAAATGTGTGCAAACTCATAGCACGTGCAAATAAACGTACAAACTGATCTACTATTTTAATTGGGAAGAAGATCCGGTAGGTTGCTTCTAGGTCAAATGTAACGCTTAACTGCAGGACTCTGGGTAATTAAGCTGGCCCCAAAATAGACAGTTGTGTTTTGGGGCCAACATCTTAGTTGTGTTGACATTTAGTGGCAGAAAGTTAGCTGTCATCCAGCAGATTGGCACACTTCTAAATTTGAGATTTGTGAGTGGTAATTTGGCTTAATGGGTAGGTACATTTGGGTATTGTCTGTATAACAATGAAATGTAACATTATGATGGCGGAAAATTTTGCCAAGAGGCAGCATATACAGTAAATAGAGAAAAGCAAAGGGCCTAACACTGAACCTTGTGGTACACAAATGTTAACTTTGAGATTATGTTGTGTGAAACACTATGGGATGGATCTACTGAAGGTTTGCGTGTGTGAAAACGTGTGCAAACTCATAGCTTGTGCAAATAAATGTACAAACTGATCTACTAACAGTGCACAATGAGGACTGTGTCTTCAAATGTGCAAAATAGCACGCCTTATCCAGTTGTTTTTTTTGCCTCAATATGCAAGATGGGGCGTTTACATGCTATTTTGCACAATACTGGGAGGAGAACATGTAAATGCAGCACACACACACTGTGATCTATCAAACCTGAACACAATATAGTTGACGGAGACTGCGTCTTTATTTCATACGTTTCAAGGGAATGTGCAAACGCCCTGCATGCATAAATAAATCAATATTTATTGAAAGAATATGAATTAAATCACTTTCAAAATTCTAAACATATTATTACCCAACAAAATACTCAGTCTCAATCATTTCTAATTGTGTTAAGCTCCGCAAAATAATTCTCAAAAACACATAACTGCAGTCACAAAACAATCTATTACAGCTCTAACATTTATTGTAGCCTATTTTACCTTCTAATTTTATAGGCTCAAATTTCATTTTGCACTTGCGGTTCTGTTGCCCGTCCAACCTCTCCATGGTGCAAAGCCCAATGTGTTAGATACATTTTGAGTGGTGGCGTTTGAAGTTTTCCATGGATAAATATGTTGTCACATTCAGAGCAGCAGTCTGATCATTTTTTTCTCATGTTATCAAAATTATTCTGGGGGAGTTTAGGAACAAACAAATAATAGGATTGTGCGTTTTGAGTGCTGCCACTAAGTTTTATATGGTGAAAGCTTGTCATTAGAAATAGCTTTTAGAGCGAATGTCTGATGTATAAGTAAGAAATACCAAACTTGTTTTTCTACTCCCAATACTGAAAAAAATGAGTCCTTAATCTCAGTACAAGTTGTCACTGCAGCCTACACCATCTTGGTTCTAATTTTAGGTAATTTACAGGCACAAAATCATTTAAAACAGCTGGCTGTCATCTGAATACAAAGACAGGGAAAAGGGAAACAATTTGCAGTGATTACCATTATTACTATTTTCTGAATGTTTCCATGCACATAACAGTGTTGCCAATATCTGATGGATTGAATGCAAAAAAAATTGCTAAGCTAATAATTATTGGACGTGATTCACAGTCAAACCTAGCAGTAGTGCTCTCAGGATTTTTTTTGCAGTCCCATAATTGGAATTCTAGAAGCCTATAGAAGTGAAATGCTTGCACTGTAGAACCATATATATGATTATATAATATAAGGGCCTGTTTAACATGTTCTCTCCATGTAGATTTGCATTGGAAGGAACTTCTTTATGTCTAGGATCGGTTGATGAACCCAGCCCTACATCACATCAAAGAGGTAGAGGTTATCTATGATAAATATGAATTGTATGAGTCAGTCTAAACTTAATTTAAAAATAATTTACGCATTGTAATTTGTCTAACTTTCTGCTAAAGGCCATCTGATAGATCTTAAGACAACATTTTAGGTACATTTAGGTTTTAGGCCTACATTTATTTTACCTAACTTATTTTCCATTCTTTTTTGCTCAAGAGGTTCAATAATGGAAGTGGCTTTAGAAGGCATGATAGTATAACATTAGTTTTAGTATTAGATCTGCTGCACTGTAGCCCAATCCCCTTAGTGAGACATACTGTACATTCCGAATCACCATAATATATAAATCCAAAATTGCCTCCTTTTGGTAAAATGTGAGATTTTTATTTTTAGATCTTCTTGTCTCTGTAGCTTTATCCCTATAGTGTCATTTTAGGCTGTGAAATTATTCCCATTTGATACAAATTACTTATGGTAGATTTACAGGGTCACAGTGCTGCTTAACCTTGTTAATAGCACAGCACAGTTATGTGAGACTGACATTTTCAAGGCAGACCTAATTATCAATTGTTGGGTATTGTCACATTCAGCTCTGTGAGCAATCAAGAGGAGATTTAAAAAATCTTGGCAAAGCAGCAAACTGCATGATCTTTTATCATGGAAATTGTGGTTATATGCAGATTACCTCCGAATTTAACGCGCTAAGGAAAACGTTCATGTAAATTCAGTTGTTGTAGTATTTTGGTTTGCCATTGATTTACTTTCCATTTCAGCATAATCTCATGCAACATCTGAGCTCACTCCATGGCATACCAGTGAGCAATCAACACAGGTTAAGAACTATTATTCTACTGACTCAGTGAAATCTAGCCTTTTTTCTGTTGGATTGTTTCTCATCTCTACAAGACTACAAAATGACTTATTATTCTCTCTACATGACAATCCCATTTGCAAACCGGTTAAGAAACACTTTAATCATTTAGTAAAATCTGGCCTTTTCATTTTCACAGTTTCTCGTTCCTATAGGCCCTACAGCTAAAGCAGAGAACATTTCCTCCAGTTTGTTTACCACTGCTGCAGTTTGAAGTAGGGAACTCTTAGAGTAGGAGAAGTTGGAGGAGAGAGCGATGGAAGCTAGTCATTCCAAAGTTTGTACAGTAGGGGGATTTGAAAGGGTAGCTGGTCATCATGTACCACGTACTGCTCTGTTCCACGCTGCTCTCTGCTCAGCTCTCTTCTTTGCTTAGGAGCACTGAGGCTTCTCCTGGCATACACTGACACTGCATGTGCTAATCTGCTTGCCGGATCTCGATTCCTTTCCTCTCGTACTAATGCTGCTTGTGTGTGTGTTTGTGAGTGAGTGATTATGTCCGTACACACTCATATGTGCAGTTGTGATAGTATTTGCGAAATACCTGTTTGTTGTACTTGTATGTCAGCACGCAGACACAAATGCACATTCACGTACATGCATATATGTGTATGTGTTTGTGTGTGTATGTGTTCCTCTATTTATATACTTAGGAAAACCAAATGCCCTCACAAGGATAGAAAAATAAAGACAAACGTTCAAAATGAGGACATTTTGCTGGTCCTTACTACTACAAGGTTCTAGTTAAGGATTAGGATTTGGGTTTAGGGTTAAGATTAGGCATGCGGTGGTGAGGGTTACGGTTAGGGGTTAGGGAATGAATGTAGTCAATAAAGTATTCACAATTATAGTAATATACCTGTGATACTTACGTGTGTGTGCTCGTGTGGATAGCCTGCTATATTGTAGTTGTATATGGGTATAACCTACTGTACATCAAGGTCTTTCCTCTTGATTAGCCCCGGAGGCATCGCTCTGACTTTCACCCTGTCAATTTAAAAGTTTACAAAGTTCGTCCTCCATTTTGTGCCTTTTAAAGCTGTTACAGCTAGTTTGGTCATCACTGATAACTTGTTCCTTACTTTTCCCCCCCTTCGGAGTAGGTTCTGCATAAGCTGTGCACTTATTTTTACTAGAGAGCGTACTGTAAAATAGAGCCATTAACACATTTTCAGAGATGCCAGAAAAGCTTTTAATATTTGTTTAACATTGTGACACATCATGGTATCATGTTGAAAGACATTCTAGTATCAAGTATTCTGAGTAGCGTTGTGGTGGCTCAGTGAGCTAAATTGCTTGTCATATGCTTGCAAACAGTGTTGTAGTCAAGATATTCTCAGTCGAGACCAAGGCAAGACCAAGACCCAAGCCAAGCCAAGACCAAAGGTGGTCGAGACCAAGTTTAAGAACAATAATAGTATGAAGACCTTTTGATATAGCTTCATCAATTATTAAATACAATAACATAAATCTGTTTTCCACTCAATATGAGGCCTTAGTATAGAACAAACACAGTGACTAAAGGGAAATAATATTTAGAGTAATCATCATTCAGTCAGTTATTACCCAAACAATGTATCGATTAAAACGTATATAATAAGAGTTTTTCTAATGACTTAATTGCCTATTCACCATATAAAATAGGACAGCTGATAACTTTCTAAAATGCAATGTAGCCATTAATCAGGTGTGTGTATGTGTGCATGCTTGTACTGTCAGGGATGATATTATTCCTCTTATTTGTGTTCAAACTGATATTCAGAAAACTTTTAAGCTTTTGAAACTCCCACACATACAATTGTATTTTTACTGTAAGTAGATGATAAAGGCTGCCACTGCTGTAATTAACTAGAAGGCAAAAATACAACCCAGACACACTTTTGTATTGATCCAGCGTTTAATTATATTTTGCTAGCTGCAACAATTAAAAAAGGTGAAGGGAAGTTGAGTTAGCATATAAATGTATGGCCAAGTAGATAACATTAGCCTTATGTTACCTGTCTTTGTGGCCCCTTTCAATGTGCTGGTAGAAACTTGATTTTGCCCAGACAGTTTATGTTATGGATTTCTGACAGGACAGGCACACAGCCGTGTTTTTTTTCCTTCACCCCATGAACAAACTCTCTGTGGTTTAAATATCAAAATTGGATTATTGCCGATGACACCAAAATGTTGCTGATCAGATTTGCACACAGTTCTCACTAAATGCAGCAGTGGCAGTCAGAACACGATTTGTTCAATCATCGTGAAACTTAGTAGATATTTGAATCTAAGTGGTTTAACCCATATATGCAAATTTTCTTACAAACATAAATGGTCAAAAGGGGGCACCACAATCATTTTTGGCTAATTCCGTGCAAGTTCTAGTGCTCTGAATCTTATCATGCATCCAACAGACATGAGTCAACACCAAATAATTGAATATGACTGTGATTGGTCTAAAGGTGGCGCTATAATTTCCTTCCAAAATATTAACTGCAATTAATTGATAAAATGGGTATAAAATCTTAACACTTTGGCCTAGAGAGCTGAAGATTTGAGGACGTGTCAGCTGAAGTAGGATAAATATTTTGTACACTGGTACATACCTCCAATTCTGAAGTCGCCCCCCTCTGTTCATAGCAGAAACTTACTGTGATCCCACAGCATTGTTACAGAAAAACTACATTTTTGAAATCGTCATACCTTCATTAGTAAACAGTAATGATATCTTGAAATCTGACCATATGGTAGATCAAAATGTCCAGATGTAAATAGTCTGACAAATTGACAATGTGACATGTTCAAGATAGTTTGATCAATCTTCACCAAATTAAATACAAATTATGTCTGTACTCTCAAGATAATGTCTATAAAGCCATGTTTAAAATGATTAATGAGGGGCACTAACACAGATAGAATATTATTTCAACAGAGACTTTCAACATAGGTTGAACGATCACAAAACTCTGCAATGCACAAAGTTGTGAATTCAATGTCTCTGTGAATGTAACATGTATTCTGTGAAATGTGTTTTGTTTTGCAAGCTGTGCTTTGGGGCCCTCAATTGTGCTGCTTCAGCTAGACAAAGTAATATTTCAGTTTCCTTTATTTTTTCTAAGATAATATCGATGGTGTTTCTACTTTATTAGTTTATTGTCACACATATAATAAAATGGAGAAGGACAGTAAAGATAGGGGAGAGAGAGAGAGGTGGGTAGCATGCAGCCAGTGTCTTGAGTTAATGTCAAAAGCACATGTGTGCTCCTTAGTTTGCACAAGCTGGACAGCCTCAGAAGTAGTCAATCTCAATCATTTGACACACTCTGCATTTTGCTATTTTACACCCTAACTTGCCTCTAGGATCACCTACGAAATAATTAACTAGGGGCTTGAGCCTATCCCATCATGTATTGGGTGGAAGGCAGTGAAACACTCTGGACTAGTGATGGGCAAAGCAGTTAATTTCAGTGATTTGAATCAGTAGAATCAGTTCATTAAAAATATTTGTTAAAAATACAGATTTGTTCAAAAGATTTGCTCCTACTGCGTACTGCGTAGTCTCACTCAGAGTGAACTGAAATGGCTGAACGGTTCATGCGGAAGTGCTGTCGCTTTGACAAACGCGCCAAACTCTGTTTACAAATCTTGATATTTTAAGTTTCCTAGTTGAATATCAATATTGGAGGTGAACGCTGGTTTTCAATTACTTTTAAGTCTTAACTTGCTGGCCCTGATTCTGGCAGTTTTAGCCACTGATTATCACGTCACTGTGTCTAGTAACCTTCAGTGAACGGATCACTCAACTTGCACCGTTCCCTCGCAGTTTAAGGATCTGAGACAGTCTCAGCCGCATGTTATTTTTTTCTTCCATATTGCAGGTTTCACCACGCATTGTAAACTCGAAAGGTGGTGAGATTTAACAAATCTGTAATGTCAAATAAACAAATAAGGTGTAGGTCTATGCAACTAAATGTCATTTTTTATTATTATAGGCTACTGAAATTATACACTAAATTATAAAAGTAGGAAATATACATTTGAGTGCAAATAACAATATCAACAGAATCCGTAATTTCCCTCCCAGGGTGTTTATGTTAACAGATCAATGATTTGATCCAAGCAGGATTGTCAGTACTGAAATGAGAGGGAGCTGGCCCTGTATAGGCTATGCCCTTGACTGGGCTGAAATGAAAACAATAAATAATAGCCTAAAAGTAGGAGATATAGGACTTTACAGTGCAAATAAAAACAATATTAACAAGAAAATAGCCTATAGAAAATAGACTACAACTGCAGTGCAAAACAAATATTACCGGTAAATCAAGAGCAAAATAGAATTAACTTACACAATTAACAAGGTAGGCTACATTTATTAAGAAGAAAATATAACTTAAATGTGCAATCAAAAAGAAAATCAATAGCCTAACTTTACCACAAAACAAATATAGGATAAAAATGAGAGGGAGCTGGCCTATGACCTTGGCTGGGCTGAAATGAGAACAATAAATAATATACATTATTATAGAAATATAAATTACAGTGCAAATAAAACCAGTATCAATAATAATATACAAGAAAATAGACTACAACTGCAGTGCAAATATTAAATCAAGAGCAAAATATATGCTAGAATACAAATTATTTACATTTAAATTTATTTAGAAAATATAACAAATGCACCCACCTGCCCGTGAATGATTCGTTCAGCACAGTAGAACTGGTTCATAGTCTAAAACCGAAGTATACTCAGTCTCGGTAAATCAGTTCCTTACAAAATGGGCTCCAGCCTAGTGCAACAGGTAGGCTAAACATTTTAGAAAATAAATACTATTACATAGGGGGGAAAAAATAGTTAAATAAAACGTCATTGGCATCAAAATTGTTTAAAATGTGTTGGCTATAAAAAAAAGTTTTAGATAGCAAATTGTACACATCTATGTAAATGTTAAATGAGTTAAATAGACATGCATTTGTCTCAGTACTCACATTTAGTGCAATCAGAATATAAAATGCTATTTAAAGCCTGCGTGCCACAGGTCTAGGTACCTCAGCGCGTGATAGGCTTCAGATTCACAAGCATGTCCACTTCAGAAGAGACTTTTGGGGCGAAACAACCCCCTGCTGTTCTGTACTGTCTTTCTGACGGAGTGTTAGTCGCACAAACACATAAATACTTGCGTGCTACGTTTCATAGCTGTGGAAAGTGGACCTTGTTGATTTTCCACCAGTCTAACGGGTCGGCTTCTGCGTCAATCTCAGTCTCCTGTTTGTACATTTCCATATCCACTGCAACTTTCTGATGGGCTTCTTGAACTATTTTAATTCAAACCACTTTATTTTGCATGGTTCTTTTTGAGGATGTAATGGCGTTCACCTGCTCTGTGTTCTCTTTTTGTGGGGCTGTAATTCCAATGCCCTAGCTGCAGAAGAGTATTGTTCATTTTTTTAATTTTTTGTTCGTTTTTACTTTCTTCGATGCCATTTCAGTCCGGGTGGGTGTTCTCTTTTCTCTTTTGCCTTTTATGGCATTTCTGCACAATGCCATTATATTAATTCATAATAATAAAGCACCCCTTAATGCACTTCCCATTTACAAGTCATTGGTTTTTAGTTTGTATGATTTTTCACAGAAATGTACTCAGAGTATGAACATATTGATAAATGATACCTATTGCATACAGTATATGGGCTACCCCTGCAATCTAAATATTCGTAAATCTTTAACTAATATTGGCTGTTGCGCAAAATCTGTATTAGAAACTCCTGTGATTGAATTGTGCATAAAAACAGTAAAAGTCATTTTCTATGATTTCTATGATGGGAATGTCAAGCACATATACCCGAAGAAACAGTTAAATGTTGAGAGTCAGAGTTTCAACAACAATATTTGCATTATTCTTTGTAAAACTGCGTGAATAGTTTGTACCCACTGTATGGCACAGGTCAAGTTATTCTCAACCCTCTTTGAGTGTATTTAATGGGTTATTTGTCAGAAACTTGGCAGGGATAGATTCTAGTTAATGCAGGTAAGCATGCCATGGAGCTACAAGCTAGCTATACTACTGTCCAATACAACTATATGGAAGTAACAAACACATTAAAATGTTTTTTAGCCTTTTAAGTAAGCCTGTTTTTAGTGAAAATGGCAAGGCCCATAGCACAGAAGCCTGTCTCCTGTTTCTGACATACTGTATGAGACAACTTAGTTTACATGTATTATACCCTGCGTATAGTACGCCAGTAGATAAGGGGCAATAGAAACCTGTTTCATCAAGTTTTGATAAAACATTTGTATCTATTGTCTATCTAAATGTGCACCGACTCCAGCCAGAGAACCAGAGCGGTATAAAAATGGATATCAATTTTTCATAGATCATAGTAGCATGGCTACTCCACCAGCAGATAAACAACAGTATACAAATGAACTCTAAAAGACAAATAGATATGAAGAGAAGATTAAGGAAACATCATTGTAGTGAAGAACAGACAAAAACATAGATATACAAAGACGGCCAAGATCTAGAGACTGATAGATAAGAATGGTATGGGTAAAGTTATGAAATTCATCAACTAATTTGGGAAGTGCCTACTTTTGGATTGATTGACATTGTATGGTTGCAGCACGGCTTCTATATATTTATATTTTTAACAGCACTGAGTGAGAAAATCTGCCAATGGGGTGAGATAATCTAATTTGTTTCCAATGCAAATCAACCTCTTCAATATTGAAATAATGTATGTACTTGATACTGGTGGAGCAATCTGCCTTATTTCAGGATATTGTCTCTTGTTTCTCCTAGCTTCTCCGTCATAGGCAAAGTCCTCTATAGAGGGCAACTGAAGGAAAAGGAGAAATAAAAGTATGATGACAGAACAACAGAAATGGAGAGCTAGGATAAAGTATTACACCAAAGTCCAATGTAATAAACTGATTGCGAAAGAGGCTGACAGGCTGACAAAGGAGGTCAGGAAAAGAGAGAGATACAAGGCAAATGAGAAATAAAACGGAAGACCGTAAGAAAAATTGCATAGACATAGAAAAAGAGAATCAGAATGAAGCTAGAGATCGGTTGAAGGGAAACAAATAATGAAATAGTTGTCCTCTACAGGCAGAAAGACAGATATAAATAATTTAGTTTAGACAAAGGAGGGGTTGGCCTTGTGATGGACAGAGCGATGCTGGAGAAACATCACAAGAAAGAAGAGGGACAATAACAAACAAGAGAAATGAAAGTGGCGGAAAAGGGAGAGCTAAGGAAAGGAAAAACAGATAGAGAAAAGATGAGTAGTCGAGGGAAGAAAGTGCATCAAGAAAAGGATGGAGAGGTGGGCAGTCGAGGAACCAAAGAGAAAGTGGAGAGATGTGCAGGATAGGAAAGCGAGAGAGAGAGGAGAAATTTATGAAGAGGAGGTAGACAGTTGAGGAAGCAGATAGGAGACAGACAATGGGTTTTGGGAGATGGGGATAGAGCTCTGAGGATAGGGGAAAAAATGGAAGGAGAAAGACAGGTGGGTAGGGGAGACATGAGGAGAAATAGAGTGAGGAGAGAGAAGATGGTAATAGAGAGAGGTGAGTATTCAGGAGGTAAAAAGCAAGGAAGGAAAGATGGGTGGCCAGGGTGAGGATTGCAAGAAGTGGTTATGGAGGAAGGGTTAGAGATGGCAGGCCCCTCAGCAGTCACCGCTAATGAAGAAGAATGAGGGGCTTCAGCTGCCTGGTGGACCTGCTACTGACCACACACACACTTTCACTAAAGTATGCACTCCTGTCAGCTCAACTTTTGACACAAAACTCATGGAGCGAACAAATAGTAGAACTCCACCATCACCTTATTACTACAAAATGTCTAGTAGATTTATTTAAAGTAGTCCTAATTAAGTACAAATGAAAACCTGAGATGTGGGATTTTCATGCCAAGCTTCTAAATTAGCGTAGGGTGCCTTAATTGTGGCTAAAGTCATGCAGTGTTTTCATATCCTATTTCAAAGTGCCTAACTTTTCTGCAAAGTTGACCATGCAGCAAGTAGCACCTTTTACCCTTTGAGACGATGTCAGAGTGGTTACAGGTAGAACCCAAGTGCAGATACCTGAGACAACACAGGAGGTTTCTGGTTAAAATATATAATTATTCCAGACCAGGCAGGTGGCTACATACACAGGTAAATCCAGGCCTGGCAGGCAGACAGGTATGAACACAGGAAAGTCCAGGTCAGGCAGGCAGACAGGTATAAACACTAGTGATGGCCGGCTCGGTACTCACGCTCGATACTGTATCGACCTTTTCGACACTTGCTGATTCGGAACAATGTTCCGAGCAGGGTTTCGAAACACCTCTGATCACGTGATAATGACAAGATGTATCGGAAGGAAGTGTCGAAGTGTCGTTACGTCACACAAACACCCGACTCGGTTTCAAAAGCGGGGCAGAAACCTAAAACTTTGAATGTTTGGTGTGAGTTTGCTGTGAGAGAGACTTGCGAGAGTTTATTGAGTTTGCTGTGAAACATTTGTGAGAGCCTAGTTTATTGTTAGTAGTAGATAATTGATAGTTAGCCTAGTTAGTTTATAGTTCAGTCTCAACAAAGATATATAGATAGATAGATCACTATGGAGGATAGAGGAAGTAAGAGACCACGGTCTTTAGTATGGGACCATTTTGATCTGATCTCCCCAAACAAGGTGCAGTGTTTGCGATGCCTTCATCATTTGGCGTATTGTAATAATACGTCGTCAATGTTGAGGCATCTGCGCTCGAAGCACCCGGCGCTGGCCAACCCAACTGAGCCCATCGCAGAGGGTGGTGCTGGTGCTGGTGCTGCTGCTGAGAGACCTGCTGCTGCTGTACCATCAGGTATGTCAAAGAGTTAGCCTACACAATACCATGCATTTAAAAAGGGGGCATGAGAGGGCAGAGTACACAAATTAAATATGTTAAATTGAAATAAATATTACTATCTTCTTTTTTTTATTACAGCAAGGAA
>OMOT01074825.1:0-17572 GCA_900312575.1 Acanthochaenus luetkenii | reverse complement strand
GGTTCTCTGGACATCGGCATTGACCATTGACCTCGTGCCCATCCGTCCATATCTGTCACCATATGTTTCCTATATTACTGTCATTGCTTATGCTATTGTACATTCCACTGTTTGTCCCGGCACCTGCTCCTGCTCAGCCGTCCTGGTGAGGGATCCCTCTTTGACTTGGCCCACACAAGGTTTCTTCCATTTTTTCTACCTAATAAGGTTTTGGTGGAAGTTTTTCCTTGCATGCATTGAGGGTCTAAGGCTGTGGTGCCGGGTAACTTAGGCCTTGTAGAATAGCTAGGGCTATGGCTTGCTAAATTGATTTTGTTTGTCTTGTACTTGATTCTGTTTCTGTTTGTCTTTTACTATTCTGTAATTTCCTCTGATTGATGTTCAGGTAGATCTAGTTGGCTCATTTTCTGTAAAGTCCTTTGAGACAGACATGCTTGTGATAAAGGGCTATATAAATAAATGAACTTGAACTTGAACATACGTGATGATGCTGTTTATAGATTACAGCTCAACATTCAACACAATTGTGCCCGCTAAGCTCGTTCCCAAGCTCAGAATCCTGGGTCTAAACACCTCCCTTTGCAACTGGATCCTGGACTTCCTGATGGGCAGACCCCAGGTGGTGAGAATGGGTAACCTCTCCTCCTCTGCACCGACCCTGAGCACCGGAACCCCTCAGGGCTTCGTGTCATGCCCCCATTCACATCGATGGAGCTGAAGTGGAGAGAGTTTCCTGCTTCAAGTTCCTTGGTGTGTTTATCAATGATCACCTCTCCTGGTCCAGACAATCGGACGCAGCAGTAAAAACTCCCCAAAGGCGCCTGTACTTCTTGAGACTCCTCAGGAAGTCTATCAAAACACTCACCAACTTCTACAGGTGCACGATTGAGAGCATTCTCACCGGCTGCATTACTACCTGGTACGGCAGCTGCTCCACTGCTGATCGCAAGGCCCTCCAATGGGTGGTGAAGACAGCAGAGCGCGTCATTGGCTGCCACCTCCCCTCCGTGCAAGGCATCTACCACACACGATGCCTTAGGAAAGCACGGAAAATCATAAAAGACTACAGCCACCCCGTCTATGGACTGTTCTCGCTGCTTCCGTCTGGTAGACGTTACCGGAGCCTCCGGGCACGGACCACCAGACTCCCCCAGGCCATCAGGCTTCTCAACCAGCAACATTAAACTCACATTGATCACATGATCACCCCAATGTATGCTCTAGTCACTTCCTATGTACATTAATTGTACATCACCACAATTTAATGTACATATCCATCGGTACTCCTTCACTTTATATTCATAATATTTAATACTCTTATTCTTACTGTCTATATTCCACATCTTTTCTGGCTCTGGAACTGCTGCTAATGGTATTGCTAAATGCTGTAATGTAATGTAATGTTGACTGTTATATACATATTGTTATATTTTTGATACGCTTGACCTTATTTGTGATCCTTTTAACTATTAATATATATCTGTTTTTGTAATACGTAGTTGTTGCTCATGTCCTAATAATTTCACTGCTCAAAATGACCTTGTGTTATACTGTGCACTTGATAAATGAAACACTTTCTTTGACTTTGACTTAGTTGTATGTCTACCCACTGCACTTACTGTGCAGTTTTCTGACTCTTAATGTACAGTATATACTCTTCTACCGTGTATTATTATTTGTATATATGCATATAACTGCTGTTTTGCACTCTGGTTAGACACACCTAATTCCATTGCATTGTGCTTGTACTGTGTAATGACAACAAAGTGACATCTAGAGTATTACCATCATTACAGTAACTCAAAATTGATATATTCGCCTCTGTTAGCACCATTACGGTGCAAGTGCAGCTCAAGCGAAGAATGATTCAGAGTGGGAGACTTGATGTTATTCATGTTACCTGATGTTAGTTATGCTACTGTCTACAAGTTATATTAGAACCACCATAGTTCACCACAATCTGAAATATAGCAGCTGTAGACTAGCCAACTTAGCCCATGAAAAGCTTCAGTGATTTGTCATTTGTGATTTGTTTTTCCCTTTTTCCTCTGAATTCCCTCTCTCTTTTTGTGTGTCCTCCATCCTCCGCTTGAAAAGAGGTCTGTTCTCTTCAGCCATAGAGTGCAGTCTAATGTTGTGGAGCATGCAGCAGACAACGGTAGGCTCATTTGATACACGATAAGAAGTGAAGACATGCTTGCTCTTGGCACAGAATCCAAGGTGAATTGAGTGGTTTAGAAATCATCTACATTTTCCCACCACACAACAGAAACCCACCACTCTAAATCAGAATCTTCTATCTATTGACTGCAAAAAGCATTTGTATCTCTGCTAAGAACACTTTGATTGAATCGGGTTGTAATGGGGATCAAACTTGTGACATAATGATAATAAGATAATAATATAGAATAGTTCGAGTAATATTACCAGTCTCGCCTTACACTGCGTAGACATATTCATGCTCCACTGGTTTGACGGACACTGGAAGTCATTCATTCCAATGGAAGATGTTTTGATAGACAGTAATGGATTAGCGCCCCCAGAGGCTGTCGGCTCCACTGGCCAACAAATGACAAATGCTTTGGATTTTTCCAAACTCTGCATTGTTAATTAAAGGCAAAATGCAAATATGTAACAGTTGACATGGCAAATAAGTATTTGCTCAGATTTGGTTCATGAACAATCTTAAAATATGTGATATGTGTGAAATTCACATGTAGGTAATGAGTGTCCACTGCAAGCATGTTTTTTTCTCTTGCTTTTTCCTTCACCCCCACCTCCCATCATGTGCTGGGATGTTAGAATGTATTTTGACACCATTATAAACCATGTCATTGTATATCAGAGATATTGCCATAGCAGAGCCATAACCATGCCAAATGATACATCCTAGAGAGAGAGCATGAGCAAATATCATTCAGTAGGAAAAAAGTCAAAAAACGAGAGCCAAAAATGAGGCAATATATGAGATTGCCTGTTGTCTGAGGCTTTAATTAATTGTTGTAGAATTCCAACTTGGATGCCTTCTACACAGGATGAGAACAAAAGACAAAGGGATAACAGGGCTAGTTGTCTCAGATATTGGATATTACAGACTGCTCTGAGAATCACTAATGAACCTCATCCAGTTTCATTCTAGTGGTTATCAGGCTGATTTTATTGCTCTGGCCTTTGTGTCTAATTATTGATTGTCCCAAGAAAGGTGGGGTGCACAAAGCCCAGTAAACAGTAGGTAATTAGTATCTCTGGACCTTTGGCAGCATTATACTCTGGTGTTGCTTTTATTTGTATGCATGCAAGCAGATAATGTAGGCGTTCTTTTCTCAGACTGAGATGGAACAACAACCTTCTCAAGCTTTTTATCTGAAGCTTTTTCTTTTTACGTCTACGACTTATTGTTTGCAATCGGAAGTGAATGATGTTTTCAATAAAATGTCAGTAAGATTATTCATCTGGTGAGAATTTGAACTTTCAATAATACAAACGGGGGAACATTCCTGCAGAGTGGAATAAATCTCCCTTCATGGCTTATCTGTGCAACATATCAACGTGCCTGCATGCCTGAGAAAGATTATATTCAGGTATAACATTACATATTATTCCAATATGCTGGCATTATTCTCCTTATCATTATTTATCTGCAGCTCTTCTAGGATACAAGACTAGGCAAATGATCATCAGCTGTTCTCTTAGGGGGCAAAGGGATGATTATGATTAAGCCTAAAGTTAGTTTAATCGCGGTTGAAGCTCCATTTAATAATTGACATTTAATATTCACAAACACTGATTACCAATCACACTGCACGTGGGATGCACAGTGTAGGCTTTGCACAACCAAAGCATTAATTCACCATTATCAGTCAGTGACTGTGTTTGGTAGGAGGGAGAGAGGAGATGCTTTGTCTGTTGTTTAATGCTCAATGGAAGTGGAATTATCCCCTGTATTTCTATCAGGGAAAGTAGTCTTTTATCGATGGGAACACATTTCACATAGTGTCTTTCATGCAGAGTAAAATTGAAAGTTCATTTGTGCTGCCTGGTGAAGCATCATCTCTGCTGGTGTGGTAGGGATGACCTGGGTCAGGATGGAAGAATACAACAGGCTTGTACAGCATGAAAAGCAAAACAGCATTAATGGGCATTTGTTGTGGATCACAAAATGTCACCACATATGCAGGCTGCTTCCTTTCCCCTTCAGGCAGTGGAACAATACAGGGTCACTAATAGTGACCCTGTACTGTTTCACTGCCTTATAGTGACTCACTATTAGGAAGGCCCTGCAGCTCTATATATAGTATGCATGTGCTGGCAAGGTGGCAAAAAGAATAACACCCAAACCAGAAATGATGAAAGTATTACAATATTGGCAATCCAGTAGCCGGCTATTATTTTAAGTCTACAATGAAGCTTTACTTTTTTTTCACGAGGTGATATAAATTAATACAGACAATTTTTTCTCTCATATCTCAAGTTTTGAGAAGGTTACTTTTTCCATTAAATGCCTAATCCCTAACTGCAATATGACAACATTGTTGCCCCAGTATGTTTTTTTTTTGGCACTGTGCATTTTGTATTGTTTCTGATATAAGGATTGCAGTATGTGCCAGATAAACATAAATTGTACGTGTATTTTTTAAATGTGCTTCTGTTATGATGCATTTAAAAGGTTTTTCTTCCCATCTACAGACTCGGAACAAATGAGAATATATACAAAATGTAGGGTGTCAAATACATTTTGTATTGTATGTTTTAAACAGTGCCAGTGTCTTTATTTTCACAGCTGCAACTACTTAATATTAAAATTTTGTGTTTATTAAATACATATTTCCAAATAATAAAATCAAGAGGAAGTTGTGCGTGATTTCGTTTTGTGGACTCACCGTTGGGCAGGTTCGTAACAAACACCACCTTTAAAGGCATATGTCGTCTCTGATCTCCTGGTAAAAATCAGTGCATCCTCCATGCGCTTTTCACCGTGTACCTGATGCATTATTTAACCACTTCGTAATGACTCTAAACAGTCTGACAATTGAATAAACTTCATGTGGGCACCAACTAATTCATACAACCTTTTTATTCATGCACATAGCTGTGCTGCTTTTGAACGAGGCTGGTGGTGATCCAGGTAGTCCTGCGGCCTGGGATGCCTGCGCTCCCTGATGGACAGGCAGCCTCTTGGCTCGGCTGTCTCCCCCTGACACCGGATGACCTGATTGATTACGGCTACTGACAGTCTTCCAGAGAACTGCCAATATCCCCCTATCAACAGTCGGATGAGGAAGGCCATGCCAAAATAAAGGCATCAAGTGTGTATCTACAATTACCAAGCTGAGACCCTCTGCGTGAGGATGACAGATGCAGCCACCGCTGGATGACAGAGCACGGGCCCCTGACGCCTGAAATGTCATATGCTCTGGGCTCCACCATTCTCTTCAATTCGGGCCTCGCTCCAGGAGATTGCGGCCATCAACAGCTCGATGGTGCTTTTAGCGAAGTAAGAAGAGAGAGGGAGATACGATGGTAACATGACCAGATGATAGGACGCTATCAACGGAACACTGCGAGAGAAAATCTTTGCAGCTCTACAAGGTATAGGATAATAAGTCCTCTTTTATTATCTTTTCTTCCATCCGCTGCAGTGTTGGCTGTTGGCTCTGACGCAATATAGAACCTAATACTGGCGTACATCATGAAAGGATTAATAGAAGTCACACCTGCGGTGCCCCTTTAAAAAAACGGTGGGCACTTTGTGAGTGAAATGTGAAGGCGATTGGTATTTAAAACACAGCGCTCACCATTGCATCTCAGATAAGAGCGAGCAAATTGCTCTGTAATTCCATGCTAAAAGTTAGACAATTCTCTGTCCTACAGATACAGCTGTATAATCACATGTAAATGAGTGTGGGGAGCTGCTATTACTTACCTATGTGAATGGCATTCTGAAATCACTAAGCGGCAATTTCACTCTCAAATCACTTAATCCACCATTAGGAATAACTCAAGCTCATGTGCAATCATGCACCAGGCATTTTCAAGGTACAATTCAGGGGTTACATCCTGTCCTCAATGTTACAACAATGCATAATTAGCACTGATTTGGTTATTTGGTTACTTTAGCTCCCTGGACATCTTACTGTAGGGAATATGAAATTATGAATCACCTTTTGTATCATTCAAGGAAAGGGAAACTAGCCATTACAAGTGAGAGACCTAGCCTGGTGATCACTTTATCAGCAGGCAACTCAGCTTAGTCATTGACCCCGTGCTCTCTGGCACTCATTAGTGCAGCGTGTGACAGTGATGGAAGGGTGGGCTCGTCCTGGAGTGCGCCGCTCACACCGGGAACACACGGGTCACAACTACTGGGTGGCTGGATCAGCGTGTACCAGAGAGCTCTCTCTTCCCCAGGCGAGCTTTTGCCTTCTGCATGAGGGGGTCTGCTCTAGGACTGAGGAACCGAGCCAACCCTCCCCGCACCGCACCGCGCCGTCCCTCTTCCAGCAATTCCGCTCTTGTTACCCAGGATATCAGAGGAGAAACTAGAATCGGAGAGTGGCTACACTGAGTGATGTCATGTAGCTCAGGCAAGCACTCAAGGCATTATGGGCCCAACGTGCTGAGTGCACTGAAATGAGAGAGGATCAGCTGCAGCTTTCTAGTTATTTCGATGCACAGCAGTGTGGCATCTTTGGATAACACCCAGAGTCATTCTGGCAATGCATATGTGGTTGCTATTGACAAAAGCTATGCAAATAGCAGAGTGTACTTCTTATATATTCTACATATATGACACCACTACATTACAAAATCAAACATATGTACTACTTCTAATACAGGAAGGGTTAACATGGTAGGTTTTAATTATATTAGGTCTGTATTATCCTGATTATGGTTATACTGTACTATTCTTAAAATTCTGATAATGCATCTTCTGCTTACTCAGGTAAATAACTAATCTCTGCAAAAATGAGTAAACTATAAAGCAAAAAAGCAAGTTGCAGATGCAAAAATAATTGTACTATACTTTTCTTGTGAAATACAATGCTTTGTAAGTGTGTACTTTCTTGTATTGCTTTGATGCAGTTTATTAGTAATACAATAGTCATCTTGCTTTGAACTTAAACACTGAAACACCACCACTCAAACGATAGCCAGTCAAAAGAGCTCTTGTATTCCTTTTTTTTGTTTTAGTTTTTTTGAAGTGAATTATTTTCAGATCCACACATTTCCTCCCACCTTTTCACAGTTCCACCTGGAGACCGGATTTACTTTACAGTGCTGATACTAGGCACAGACACTGACGGGCTTCTGTTGACTGCACTTCTATAAATAACACAAAGTGCAGTGTTAACACAAAATAATTCTGCAACAGATACGATTACTGTGTGTGTTAGAAAAAAATTACAAAGAAATAGAGAAGAAAGAAAAGACTTGTAGACCAGTATGTGGGATGTGTGGCTAATTTCATTCTTTAGTATAGGCGGGTGTGAACACTATGGAATAGTGTGCTTCACCCACACACTGTATTGTCAAGATTAAGCTGGTTGGACGGAAGCTCCCGTGGTATTTAATCAGCTTCCCCAGGCCATTACCCCACCATGGGGGAGTGCAAACACCCAGTATTGTCTTTTCTCTAATTCTGTGCTATCTTTTATTAAACCAGCATGACATGAGCAGGGGTGGGGTTGGTGGTGATAGGGGTGCTGGCAGAGCGGAGGGTGGGGTGTAATCGTGCGATGCCATAAGGAATGACAAGAGAAATGAAATCCACATGTCAATAAAGGAATATCTCAACCTCTAACAACGATTTTTTCAGACTATTCAACTATTTAATTACTTAGGCTCTGAATAACAATTACTCCAAATATATAACCTTATATTCTACTAACAATGTGTCATACCAACTATATGGCTATGGCATCCACAGTAATAAATTATGGAATCATACAATTATATTTACATTACTGCATTTAGTGACTTGCATATCATACCTTTGGCAGAGGCCAACCTCTTCCTTTTTTTTTTTTGCTGGGCAGGAACTCTACCTCCTGAGCTACTACTGTTTTCAAAACCTCTGAAAACATTTGCATATGTAAGTTTAAGTGCAGAATTAACAGCTGGCCTCTCCTACATGGACAGATGACCAGAAACAATATTTCATATAGTTTCAAAAGCAGGACCATTTTAATACTACAAAGCCTTTGGCTATGATCAAGTGTGCCCTACCCAGATTTATATCATTTCTAGTATCAATGAATAATGAAAAGCAGACCAGTATCCAATTGAGCTAACAAATATTTGCTTAACCTTTACCAATAAATGTGAGGACAATTCGATTTTAATCAAAACATGAATTGATCAAATGTGAATAATGTATAGTAGCAGTTAACGTTAATTGTGTTGCTTACAGTGCAGGTGATAGACATGCTCAACCCAAAACGTATCTGTGGTTCTTTGGATTCTTTCAAAACAGGCAGAGTGAGGGTTAAGAAAAATCACAGGCAGTTAAGACAACAGATCAAAGTGTGATGCTTTGTCAGGTGTAAGTTAAACCTGTGAAAATGGCACTGGGGTGAAACCTACAGGGACTGTGAGACTCAGCTCTATCCCTCAGTACTGGGTTAATGCAGTTATACACTAAAGCTGTCAGGGCTTGTAACAGCAGGGCAGATGTACAGCTGCTAGCAGTAAAATGCTATAACTGGTGGTACAGTGAAACTCAAATATGTGCAGCTACAAGTATGATGCACAGGGATATGGAGATCCAGACTAAGGAATGAAACTGTGATGGATACCAAAAAAAAGACATTTAAAATGGAATTATTTGTCATTGTGGAACAGTTGAAAAACGCCCTTCACATTATGGCTTTTTGCAGAAAACACTTGAATACCTTTGACTTTACCTATAGTTGCATTTAATAACGTCTTAGAATCATGCTACATTTGCATAAAGTAAATATTTACATTGTTCTTATAGTATATTATAATAAACATAAATTACGCAATCACTCTTGGTTATTATCTTTCAGATCCTTTTAGCGTTTCAAAATATTGAGCCGTTAATTATCGTATGCGTGCTAACTTTGGGTTGGCCTTGCATACACACAATATCAGAGTTACTTGTAAATGTGGAATTTTTGCATTGTAGCATGTTGTGACTCTATTATAAAAATCAGGACATTTGAAAGCCATCTCAGACTGTCTGACTTCACAGGATGGTTTCCACAAATGCAGCCAATGAAGCGTTTCAGTGTACATCCATTTCCATATCCAAAACAGGGACATGCTAAGATATGACAGTAATGCAGGCAAAAGCTACAGAACGATAACATACCCGGGAGCTTTTTTTCCTCCAACACCATCAATTTTCTTTTTATCCGTTATGTTCCTGAATCAGAGGCCCTCAGAGAGGCAGACAAAGAACATTTACTTCATTCAATACAATGTAGGCCATGAGCCTTAAAGCAAGGGTCAAGCCCCATAGAGTATTCTCTGACCAACTCTGGAAGAGAATCAGAGAATACCACCAAACCCAGACTAGTCTGGTGGGGTTTCTTTTATGCTCCGCTAATATTTCTCATAGTAAAACAAACCATGAGTGAGCTCACATAATTGCAGTAAGCTGTTATGTAAGAATGTATTTCCCCTTTTGATGACTCTCTTCTATGAACTGCAGATTATGTCTCTAATTTCTAGTCTCTAGTCCATATCTAAAAGAACAGAAAACGTGTTGAGTGATCTCAGTGGTGTTATATCCCTTTCCCTGGCATCAGCCCTTCACTTTGCAATGGATGAGTGGAGCGTGTAACTCAAAATAACTAGATTAAACCACCTATGTTTATATACAAAATTACGTTATACATCATTGCATGCTAACAATGCGCAGTAAACCAATGTTCACAAAGGATTTAATAAGGTGTGTGTGTGGTTGGGTGGCCTAAATTATTTCAACACACAGACAGAATGATGAAATTAAGCTTCAGATTTGATCTCACATAGCTCCATGTTTTGCTATTTTTTTTGCTATCAATAAATAATAATAATAATAATAATAAGAAGAAGAAGAAGAAGAAGAAGAAGAAGAAGAAGAAGAAGAAGAAGAAGAAGAATTACTCGTCTATAAATAAAGTTGTAAAATCTCAAACATATGCTAGCTCAGTTATTGGTTCAAAAATAGAAGTTATGAAAAAAATATCAATTGAATCATTGAAAAATAAATTATAAATGTTTCCATCTTTGGATATCTGTTTTATTTAGCCTGACTTTGGTTGTTACTGTGTTTCTAAATGGCTTAAAACATGTTGACACAATGTATTGTATTAATCATTATAGCCTAATCTATAATTACATGTTAATCCTTTCATGATTGTTGTTTAATCAATGATTCATCAGTCATTGTTTGCACTGACATATTACTGAAAACATGTAAATGTTGTGAAAAAATAAGTACCACCTTGAAACCAAGTCAAATAATAGTAAGTGGTTGTAGAAAGCTAAACAATAGCTTTAGAAAAAGTTCAAAATTTGAGCAACCTTGGATTTTCCCCTTTCAGTGTCAGAAAGATGAGAGGCAACATCTAGCTTTACTCACAAATAGGGGAGGCAGTCGCAATATTTGTATGAAATATGTCAGCCATTCAATCAAACTGGCATGTCTGATCCAATGAGATGCCTGATTTGGACATGTCACGTTATCTCTAACAATATGATCTCTAGGAAATTGTTTGCTTTCACTGTACACAATAAGCATGCCATACATCAGTACACTAAGCTGGAACTAGACTAGTGATGTCAAGCTGATATCAAATCTGTTTGATTGCAAACATGTGTGCCCAAAGCCCCCACTGCACTGCATGAGTGAAATGGACTGGATGATATTGTGCACGTACAATACAAGATTTGAGTAAGCAATCTTTAAAAATAGTTTGTCTTCCTGGTAATACGAATGACATCTGGAGAAGGTTCAGGCCTTTCGAGTTTCATCTTTGCGGACAGAAGGGGGCTTCAAAGTCTACGCTATTATACAAGTTACATTGGTGCACTGTAAGATACATTTAAAATATATGTTTGTGTGTTTGTAGAGGTACATTTAGAAAGGTTAAGATAGCTAAGATGTAGGATTAGTA
Organism: Acanthochaenus luetkenii; assembly: GCA_900312575.1. Lineage (NCBI taxonomy): Eukaryota > Metazoa > Chordata > Actinopteri > Beryciformes > Stephanoberycidae > Acanthochaenus > Acanthochaenus luetkenii. The sequence goes on along the minus strand of OMOT01074825.1, from coordinate 6,446 downwards.
TTAAGTACATACACAAGTGTGGATTACATTTGATATACCTGTAACGCTTTTTACAGTCTTTTCCAGATGCCCAAAGCGCTTTACAATTAGCCTCACATTCACCCATTCACACACACATTCATACACCGTTGGTGGAGGCAGCCATACAAGGTGCCAACCTGCTCAACAGGAGCAATTTGGGTTTAGGTGTCTTGCTCAAGGACACTACAATATATTTTTTTCCCAAGGTGGAGATGGACCCCAACCTTGCAGTTGCTGGGCGAGCGCTCTACCTCCTGAGCTACTGCCGCCCCTGTGTAAAAAACCACATGACAAGTTCAGTGTATTATATTCACACCATTCTGATTCCCTAATACTGTTTCTAGGGATGTTATTGCTGTTCTTTTCAGAGATTGGTTAATCACACATGTTGCACACCATTATGGTCAGATTTGTACTCTGCTGTATTGCGTATACTCACCAATATCACCAATTTATACTGACCAATATCTGTAATGAAAACAGTATAACATCCTGGGATTTTCCACACACTGACGCTATCCAGCTGCCATCATAAAGTGGCAAATTAAGGCAGTAAGGCTCACTACTTTCCCTGATCAGTTGTGCAGTGTCAATGGCTGACTAGACGGTTTACTGTTGCCATGGCAAACTGGGTTTCACACATTAATCATCTCACCATCTTAAAAGCGGTTATCGTTCCAGTAAAGTTGTAACAGTACTATATCAAAGTAATCACAATGAACAAAGCCTTTATAAGCCAGATACCCTGTAAAAACAAAAAGACAAAACAAAGACATTTGTCATTCTTGTATTATAACTGTATTTATTAAGATTTAACAACAGAGCAACAGTCCAATACAGTGCATAAGGTTTCAGACTTATTCATGAAATGTAAGTTTAAGTCTGCATCATGTAGGTTCTGTCTTTTCTAAAGATATCCAAGGAAGCTTCCTATTTACTGTAGGTCGCATTTCGACATTTTCAAGTTGTAGTACTGTCTCATTCAGCTAGGACACATAAGAAGCATCCTTTTAAGGTACCTTGCTTTGGACGATTTTGAAGGAAGCACACAGTGAGTAGGACATCCCACAACACCTTGCAACATCAGCGAAGAAGAATAAAACTTCCTCAATATCTGCTCAAATGAATGGTGGACGGAAGTCCCCGCCTCGACAAAAAGTTTTCCAAAACTAACATATGACTAAAAAATAACATACATCGAACATTTGCAATTCATTTTTATGTGAAAATTGTCAATAGGGAATCATATATCTGAAATTCCTTTTACCAGTCTGGGTCCTTAGAACCACTGCTGTAAGGTAATATTTTCATAGATACATTGGCAATCCATAATATAAATGGACTTGGCTAGCGTGATTGTTAACCTTAAACAGCAAAAATTGTGGTTTGCTCTTTGCATTGTATATGTTACATAGATAGGCAACAGCTAGCTTTTAAGAAAAGAACACAGTGTTGCAGCAGAACATAAAGTGAAGAACATAATGCAAAGTACTTTAATGTTATTTGTAATTCAAGATAGAAGTTAGTCAATACTCCAATTAAACAATGCAGGGGACATTTGGATCAGCTGCGTTTTACAGTAGTAAAATGAGTGCTGGTATTTTTCAGTGACACTGCACAGTGCAGTTGAGATGTTTTTATTTCCCCATTGCCAGGATCAGGGCTTTGCAACTGGGTGCAGAGTTGCAACTGGATGGTTGAGTGATTGACTAGATGATTTCTAGTTTCGCCCCACAACAAATTACACGGCAGGTACTGCAATGCACTATGTTTTGGAAGGAGAGGAAGCCAATTAGGTCTCAGCGAGGGTAAGTGCAGTACCAGCCATGCCTCTGGCTCTGCCCTGCCAGTGTTAGTCTAACAGTGACCAGGGCGGGCAGTTCACACTCACTGGCTTATATCAAGCTGCAGCAGGCACACAGTCAGACAGGTATCACTATACACAGGACAAACGAGGACAAGAATGAAGGTGGATATTAACATATTCTCTCATTACCATATTAACAGTGTGTGTTAAAATGTGGCCCATTGCCTCAATTAAACCAAAGTTAAATTCCAAGGTCACTGGTATATTAAATTGAATCTTTCTTAATAGTCTATATAAATCTGGGGGGAAAACAACAAAGGATTAACTGAAGTTCATCACTTGATAGCTCTAAAATAAAGAGGATCCAGATTGTGAAAGTGTTATCATTTTGTCATCCAAGGACTACTGTATGTTTTTTATGTATATGTTTTTCTTCCATTTCATTTTTATAAAAGTAGGGGTCACTTTTCTCAGATGGTGGATATCATTGTGGAATGCTCCTCTCAAATATTCACAGAAATACAACACAGAATAAGCATACACTCAAATGACAAGGGTATGATTAAATGCTACTTCTTGTCCTCACAAAGAGCATTTCATATTATGAGGAGCATAACAGTAACACAAAACACTGTTGGGTTTTTAGCTATGCTTCGGTCCAAATTCAGTGTTGCAGACAGATTTTCGTCAGCTCTCTGCCCCCTTTGCTATTATGAACGATGTGACAGCACAGTTTAACAGTTGGCACAGCGAGACGGGGAGGACTTGCCTGCAAAGGGTAAGTTAACAAACATAACATAGATTTGTTTAGTTCTGGACCTATACATAATTTGTCCGTTACATACCTGTACTACTTGGACCCGCAGAGAATATGTGCGCAGGTTGTTAGTGACTCGTGTTGCTAGGGATGTGTGTTGCTAGGGCTGTATGGTGCGTGGGCTATAAACACGGCACTAGTTAATGTAGCCGACCTTTTGCCCCGATGATACATTTTGTTTATGTGGCTACAAACAATATTAGAACATGAAACCGACTTCATTCATGCATGTAGCTGTTGTATAATCACAATATTACTGACCGCATCACCGGCCATAGCAGTAAAGACCATCCTCTCGTGTAATGTTGCTTAATTCAACGAAACGTTAGAATAAGCGAGACGTGTTAACGCGGTATGATCGTTGGGGCTGTCCAATGGGTGAAACGTCTCGTTGAAGAGGGCGGTATGTTCAAGCTAACAGGTGGTCCACAATTACACAAGTAAGCATAACAGGAAGCTCAGTATGACAGGGATTTGCAGAAGGGCATCTCAGAAGTCACAACTAATCAAACCGTGAAGCGAATGGGCTACAGTAGCAGGAAAGACCACGCCAAGTTCCACTCATATCAGCTAAGAACAATAATATGAAGCTACTCTGCGCATGTGATCACCAAAACGGGACGATTGAAGTGTAGAAAAATGTCTCCTGGTCTGACATCCTGGATTCTGTTGTGACATGCTGATAGCACGGTTAGAGTCTGATGTAAACAGCATGACACCTACCTGGTAGCAATGGTACAGGCTGCTGGGGGTGGTGTAATGGTGCGGGGAATGTTTTCTTGACACATATTAGGCCCCTTAGTACCAATTGACTGTGCACTACAGCGTGCCTAAATATTGTTGCTTACCAGCTGCATCCCTTCATGGCCACTATATAACCATTTCAAATGGATACTTCCAGCAGGACAACGCACCATCATCTCAAGATGGTTCCAGGAACATGACAGGGACTTTAGTTTACCCCCAAAGGCCTGTGCAGTCATCAGATCTCACCCCGTTAGAGCAGCTTCAATATGAGGTGGAACAGGATGTTCGTAGCATGAATGTCCTGCCAAAAACTGTGTGACGCTATCGACTCTCCCGTGGAACGTCTCCAGCACCTTGTTAAATCCATGCCTCGAAGAATTCAGGCTGCTCTGGAGACAAAATATCCGGCCATATCCGATATTAGCTAGGTGTACCTCCAGCTCAAAGGACGGAGGTCTGGAGACATTCTCACAATAAAATGTGGGATAACGAGATCTTGCCGAGCCAAAGACAGCTTTGACTGGCTCTGAGTTTGAAATAGGATTCTTGCACAAGCCCCCAGAAATGACACTTCTAGTTTGAGTAGTCAGAGTAGAAGTGCACGGGGATTACTCTGGATTTACTCTATGTTAGACTGAGATGTACTTCAGTTTGCTCTCGGGAGAAGCCGGTCTGGACTGTCCTCTCCTCTCCATTACAAAACTGTCAGTGCACCATGGTGGAGAGTGCACTGCTTTTAAAGGGGATGAGAAGAGCTGATTTGATTGGCCATGATTGACGCCAGCCCCCACCACACCTACTGATAATGTTTCCCTCCTAATCCAACCCCTTTCTCAACTGCGCCTCTGGTCAGGAAATTACCAAAAATCTGTTGGTCAGACCCAAGTGAGCTTGTGCTGTGACTTTGTGCCACCGCCTGCATCTGCGCCTTGATTCACGTAAATAGAGCCCAAGATCTTGTGTACGTGTAAATTACTTAGATTGAAAGTTATGAGATTTGTTCCACCAGACAACTGAATTTAAATTCTGATTTAAATTATTGAATTTATTGAAGTTGAAACTGATCATAGAAATCAAATTCATGATGTATTTACCATGTTTTGATACTATTAAAATTATATTGTATTGAAAGATTCTAGATATTTTGTTTTCTGTAAAATATTAAATTGATACTGGACTCTTGATTTATTCTGACTTGACTTGGTGCTCAACATTTAGTCTTGAGACTTAATTTGAGACTTGACATTAATGACATGGACTTGACTTGCCCTGGCAATTTACATTTAGATGGGACTTGACTTGAGACCTCTGCCTCAAGAGTTGAGACTGGCTTGGTACTCGAGCAAAGACTTGGTCACACCCCTGTACACAATAAACAGGGTATATATACATTACAGAATGTAGACACCTGTGAAAATATTGCATACCGGATCTAAATACCATATCTTGTTTGTCCCAAATATTCCGTTAAATTGTACATTTTAGACATGTTGCTATGACAGGCTGTCAGTGTGAGGAATGGCTCGTCATTGTCATGCCCATGGGCAGTGCGAATTGAGTTGCACAGCTGGAGTTATGTTAAACGTAAGGCGAAGTGACAGAAATGCTAATCAAGTATCAAAACTGACACTGCATTCCCATCGATGCACATCAGACCTTCAATGATTTATTAGTCAAAGTGAAGGCATGTGTCAGTGTGTTGAGGGGCTCATGGGTAAACACCGCCCTCGCCAAGGTGTACCACTTAGCAGCGCCCCCATTCCCCCTCGAGCACGGACAGCACTTTCCACTGAGGCCGCTGACAGCACAGCGGAAGAGTAACTTTCAAAACTGGTTAGCCACACGCAATATATCTGAGCAACTCACTTAAGAGTGTACTAAGGGCTATTATGAGAGCACAAGGTAGAAGGGGGTTTGCGTGCCTACTTCAAATGGGTTCTTCTGCTGAGCAAGCCTCCCCACGACTCCCAATCCATTCCTGTCCCCAGGTCAGAGAGGGGGAAGGAGAGCTCCAGCAGACCCCAATTATCTGACCGTCATTCACAACCCTTCATTTACCTCCTCGATCGCTGCTCACTACTGCATTAATTTGAGTCAGGATATTCCTGCCAGAGCCTTGGGGAACCGGGGGTGGAGAGGTTAAACACTCCACAGCTCAACTGAATTTGGTATAAGAACCAGAGGGATGAGACTTAAAAGACAGCTAGCTCTGCTTTTCCCATACTGGATATTATATGCATCGTGGACAGAGGAAGAAAGATATCTGTTTGCTGTGTCTCCACTTTGGTGTTGCCAATTAACGCTGAATTTATTTGTGAGCGGAATGCTGGAACAGGGCCAGGTTTGATGCATAAACAATGCTTCGGTGCATAATGTCGTTTGGGCATGAAAAACAAAACATAACATCCATTCATTCTCATTCTCCCTGTTGTGTTCTTTGCATTCACATAAGTTGACTGCAGAGTTGTAATGAGATTATTTCTATTGAACAACTGAGAACCTGATAATTGGATGTTGTCATTGTGGCACCTTTGCAACTTTATTCAGAAAAAACGGATAGAGAAACCCTAATACCCTGATAATCCATGATGTAGCAGCTATCAATCATAGTAAAGTCTAAATATGTAACACATGTAATCACTACAGCTTCCCCATATGCGGGAAAGAATATTCACATATAGTGATAAATATTGGAATAGCAGGTTTCTGCATAATTTATACATCTTAACATCTGAGAGAATGCCCGCCCCCGCCAAACCATCTCATTGGTTCCCTTGCAAATCAAGACCAAGTCCCTGCTGCCAAGTTTTGCAGCTACAGTGGGTTTGTTATTGTTAATAACAAGGGGAGAAAAAATAGAAAGGCTAATGATATTGATTATTATTCAATGGGGCAGACCAACAGACAATCAGAGAATCACGGACTATCCACATAGAAAATATTGTCCTTGTTCAGCACAAACAAAACACACAAATGCACAAACACACACACACACACACACACACACACACACACACACACACACCCACACACACACACACACACACACACACA
>OMOT01074817.1:0-11725 GCA_900312575.1 Acanthochaenus luetkenii | reverse complement strand
ACAGATTGTTACTGCTGACCCAAGGGCATCCAAAGATTCTGAGAATAATGACATCCAGTTGCCACATGATCAGCAAGGAGTGTGTGTGTGTGTGTGTGTGCGCATGTTTCTGTGTATGCGTGTGTCTATTAGCTGTGTTATTGAAGGTGATGCTGCATTTTGTACCCAATATTGTATTGACTTTTATTTTTTCAGAGGTCACTTGTTTAATTGATTGTCAGGTGAGCTTGTATATAAAATATGTAGCTGACAAATGTACTTATTTATTTCATAATTATTGTACGTAATTTTATATGTATAAATACCTAATTAATTATGTTTTGTGTGCACGGAAATACGGAGAGATCATATACTGTAAGACAGCTCTATCTGTCTGTCTATATCTATCTATCTATGTAGTTAGCTAGCTTGCAAGGATGTTGCCTTGAGCTAATGCACTGTAGCAATTCATATATCATACAAAGAAGTCTGTGTTCAGCGACTGTTTAAATTATTGGATAATGGAATGGAATATATTCTATTTCAAGATGCCATAGTATACTGATGACCCTCCTATGGTTGTAGTGGATCTAATGAAATTAGAAGTGAACACTTGATAACCTCAATACATGGAACACAGTCTCATAAAGTTTGGTGAAATGAGCATGAACCCTGAAATGCACCCACAGCAATGAGATGAGTAGCACGGCTGACTCTAGGTCTGCAGTGCTTGAGTTTATTCTTGGAATCAAATAGTTTAAAAGCATGTGTCCTGTCTCAGACTGTTTCTGGTATGTTTGTGCTATTTCCCTTATTTCTGTTTAGGACCAGATGAGAACGTTTCACTTTCTGTGAAATGTTTCATATTCAACTGAAAGCTTAAAGTAGAGTATCATCATAACAAGAGCGTTGTTTTAATTGACTCGTCCAGGCCCGGTCTATATTTGCCTCGTACTCCATGGAGTTGGTCCTACAGTCTACAGTCCTTACTAATCCTCAGGCGCTTTTCAGGATAACAGTGGGTGTATCTGTCTGTGCCTTTGACTGCCCTCCATGCTACAAAGCTCCTCCACCAAGTGTGTTGGCAAAATCAATAACCGTGTATTCCCTGTAGCACACAACTTTGACAGGTGTCCTTCTGCAGTCACTGTCATACAGGACCTTTTCACTTTGCTTTATAAAACCTGAGCTGCGCTGTGCCGGCCTGGTTTAGCAGTCCCTCCAGTGCATTCTGGACGGGATAATCCGGGCGATAGCACGAAACTGGCGTAAGTCAAACCCGTCTGAAAATGTCCTCGCAATAGCTGGTTTAGAGCTTTGACTTGTGACTTAAAATTCAGTTTTTATCCCCTCCTTTCCTTCTACAAATTGTATCCAAATCTGAACCAAGCATTTTTGTGACCACAAAACTGACAAATGGCCACAATAATTATTGGTTTTCTACTGAGGACTCATCAAACAGTTTTTTTCGAGAACGTTTTTGCACCCAATGCAATTCAGTGAGAAATTCCGGTCAAACTGACAAGCTTTGGATTAGCACCATCCCATTCAGTTTGGGTAAGGCGAGCAATGTCACGCTCTGAGCTGGCTGCCCAACACCGTGTAAACCACCCTTCCTCCCGCTCAGGGATGAGCTGTCTAACTGGGGTCCGCTCCAGATCTTCCAGCTCACATAGCCCAGTGTCTCACACCTCTCCCTGCCGTGATATGTCATCTGCTGGCGTTGACAGGCTGGTAGGCAGACTGTTTTTACCGGAGGGACGCCGTGCTTTCTGGCAGCTCCTGTGTCACTAACTGTAGGCAACTCCACTAGTCACAACTTCAGCAGAGCAGTCAGCCAATCAGCACAGTGGTAAAATATTTACCATGAATGAGCATTCATAAAGGAAACATGAACTATAGTGAGCGGCGTGGGGCCCGATAGACCCTATAAACCCTTGTTATTCTCTGTATGCTGCATCTTCCTCAGCACATTGAAGCCCCTAAACGATGCATTGGCACGAGCCTAGTGCGTTGTTTGGGGCGTGTTTATTCACCATAATGAGGAAATGCAGGTGTCACTGTCGAGAACGCAGAGGAAATATTGTGTGTCAGTGATTGTATTTAGAGCGATGGTTTTCATTGAAGCCACTCTGATAATGGACGGCAGGATGAAGAGGAGTTCACTCACATTCAAAAGCCCTTTTAAGAGGGTTTTTGTTTCTACTCCACGCTTTAACCTTCAATCAGTGCCTACATCCCTCACATGTATACACTGGGTTTTGCTGATTGAAAAGATGGATATTGATTTCTTTATTTTTGCCATGGAGAGGAATCGTTAATGCACTTTTAATCTAATCAAAAGCTGAATACCGTCCATTGTTCTCAGTCTTCTTTATGTGACCTACTTGACATTCTTTTTCAGATTTCACAAAGCGGGTAATAGAAATACTCTGAAACACAACTTAGATTTGGCATAATACTTCATATTTTGAGGTTGCATCCAAAAGTGGCAGATTTATTTGTTTTGGAGGGAGACAACCGACAAGATCAGTGCTAATTGTAGTGATAATAATAGAAAATCCAAGCCAGACTACTATTAGTGCTGGCTTCCCCTTAAACGTATGTGGTGAGTGTCGCCCTCATTAGCAGCCATCAGCCACAACATCAGTTTGCTTAATCTCACATGAAACCTTTCACATCTTAGACCCCATGCAGGGAGGCATTTATTACATGTCTGAGGGCCCTGAAGGTCGCAATGCACTCGGCCATTAATTATATTCCATATCAAAGATAATAATAAACACACCAGTGGACTGGACTGACCACCTTATGCTTCGTTCAAGGGCGACCCAACAAGGAGTCAACCTGAGATGGATGGAGAACCGCAGGCGAGCCAACAGCACGATGGCTTAGTTTTTGTTGTGTTTTCTCCTTTATCATGACAATAAGAAAGGATGAAAGGAGAGACAAAAAAGGAGAGGGGGAGAGAAACAATAGACAAACATCCTTTTTTATCCGCCTCCTTTGGACGTGATTTGGAGTGAAGACGACGCTAATAGCAGATTTTGTCTTTAATTACTGGGACTGTTTGCAAATAAGAGGCTGTTTTGTCACACGCCATCACGCTCTGTCCTTGGTGATGCTACAGAGGAGCCCAGTTCTGAAAATAACAGCTTTGGTTTGCCGATCTGCCAGTTGGCTAATTGCAAGTAGGCTGCCAAGAACACAGCAATGCGACGGCCTGTCGCATTATTGTCTTTTTCATCATTGTGTGAGTTGTAAGTAGATGCTGTGAGTAGTGTGTATTCAACAATGGATGATGTGTGTAAAAGTGCGTTCAGGTGTGTGTGTGTGTGTGTGTTTGAGTGTGTATATGCAAACGTGCCTGTGTGTTTGCGTTTTTGTGGATGCGCATGAGAATGAGAGCTGTAGGTGTGTGTGGACAAGTGTCATGTCTTTTTTGTCAAAAAACACCTGTTTCTTCTCTGTTAGTTAATTGTTTAACATAGTTTCAATTTGTCAAACAGTTTGCTCTATGTGAAATTAGCTCGCTAGCATGCTGACGCTAGCTGGTATACCCCCTAATCAGTGTCCAGATGAATTATAGGTGTTGATGTGGCCAGCTGTTGTTGCTCTTCCATAACATCCTTAAGCATATCAATTATAAATGATATGTGCTTCCAACACTGTGTAACTACATAGCGAAACAAGGAGAAGGGGAAAAGGGGGAGAAGTAAGTCTATCGTTACATGAGATTGCATACGTTTACAGAGAGCACACAAAATGTATTTCTGTATTAATATATCTAACAATGAAAGTTTCATTGCAGTTGTATTTATTTGATTTAAATGCGGATTGACCCCATGCAATAGTGTGGGCAATTATCATATTACTCTAGCAGTTCAGAGTAATATACTAACAGTGTTGTCCCAGAGAGGGGCACTGCAGCAATGCATACAGCACTGAGACTGTTAAACCGCCACTGCATCAATATACAACACACACACACACACAGTGTAAATGGATCTGCAACATGTGGTATCTAGAATGGAATATTAACGTGAACACTGAAAATAGTCTACAATGCAGGTAACACCACTGTCAATATTAAACACTGCACATTGAAACAAAGTGTAATTGTCAGTGATTGTGTTTTGCTATGAGAATTCAAATAGGACCCAGTGACAAGGTATGGTAACCCTTTAAATTACAAGCCATTAATTACATAGTAATGACTGGAAATAATGAAGTAATTTACAAGTAAAATAGATGTAATAACTCTTCATAGCGTTAGAATGCCTAAGTAAAAAAGGTGCTTTTTACCTGTTCTGGGGTTTCTATTTCTGTTGTTATTTGTGTTACTATGGAGTAAGTTTGTATACATATTGTCAATATTGTACATAGTCAGTATTGGTATGTTTTCTCTCAAATATATAATGTAGTATTGTATATATTCTACATGATAAGCAAATTAAAACCCAATGAAAAAACAGATGGTTTCTGCATATGTGTCGTCCCTTTCTGTAATGAATGTCCCTCCCCTCTGTGGAAGATAAATTAATGGAGACATTGTGTTTCTTCCTTTTTGAACTAGTTCATCTTTCACCTCCAGCACCTTTTCAGAAGTGTGTGGTAGTGCCACTTATCTAATACAATTACTGGTAAAATAACCTTTTTTACTTGTATATTACTCCGTATTATCAGTCATTCTAATGCTATAACAAGTTATTACATCTATTTTACCTGGATAATACTTATTTATGGTCACTACTGCATAATTAATAGCCTGTAATTTAAAGGTGGTTATTTAGGGTAAATAGGGGGATTTAAGAACATTTAAACAGTTTGTTAAATCACTGCATCTTGTAATTTGAATGCAAGAAGATAGCATGGCACAACATTTTGTCAAAATCCTCAAAATATAATCTTTATCCAATATGTTCTCTGACTGCTCTTCTCCCCATTTCTCCTTATCTGGAATCTCTGACAAGTGTGATGGCTGTGTTGACAATAAAAGCCTCACAACCTTTCCTAGTCCATTAGCGACTGCATCCCTCCACCAGTAATCAATCAAAGCTGGTTAGTCTCTCTTGTCTCCGCTGCAGCTGCTAAGGTGTCATCCTTTAATGGCATGGTCTTCACCTTAATTGCGAACAGCAACAAATACTGTCGCTTAAATGAGTTTTTTGTATTTATTCCAGCCTACGCATGTGATCCACCTCAATGGATAGGAGGAGGAGGAACTGGTTTTGATCAAAACAGAAGTGCCTTTGTTTGTTGTTTGTTACCTCGTGTATCTCTCCTTATTAATTGAAATATTATCAGTATTCAAAGAAATTAAGAAAATAACTCCAAATCCTATTTTACTGAATTGATTAGAAGTCTGGAAACTCTCCTTGAATCTTATTGGCTATAATTAATATATTTCACCCTTTGCTCATTATGGAGAAATCCACATTTTTTTAGCTAGCTTTAATAATGATACTTTTGAAATTTGGTATGATCATTAAGATAATCCACCAACTTTTTGAGAATATTCCTATCTTTTCAACAAAATAAATTGTTACTACCTAATACTTATTTTTTCTTTCAAGTACGACATTTGTTGCAATTTGACACAAGGTTCTCTTGCAGAACCTAATAGACACTTGTAAACCGTTCGGACAACATCCTAAAACGTTGTCCAAAACATATAAGGAAATACTCAGTATCTGTTCCAAAATAGAGGGGACTAAAAGCAAATGGGAGAAGGCTCTGCAAATTGAAATAAACAAGAAGGAATGGTCTTTCATGCGTTTTAAGGTTCAAAACTGTTCATACAATTATAGACATAAGCTTTCCTTCTTTAAAATGATATACAGAGTATATGGACAGATAACACAAAATGAATGCAGAACTTTCTATTATCTGTTGGAGATGTAAAAAACTAAATGGAACATTCTTTCATATCTTTTGGACTTGCTCCTTTTTGGTGATGGAGGAGGAAGAGCACAGTTGAAGTTTTTAACTTAAATATGTCACATAAGCAGAGTGCTATGTGTATAAGTATTTATTGTTATATTACTATATCCTTGTGCAGGCTTCCATTGGTACGTATCTACATTGTTCATTGGCAATTGCCTTCTTTGGGAAACTGCATATGAACAATGAGCCATGACTATTTTATTGTATTTATGATTATTACTATCATCTTACTTCTTTATTTTTTAACATTGTATGATGTCTTCAGTTGCCTCTGTTCAATTATATATAATTGGTGTTCATTATGATAATACTACAAATGCCTACTTAAGATGGTGTACTGTAATTCTGTTTGACTAGTCAATGTATTTCAGAGTGTATGTCTTTGACTGCCAACTCTTAACTCAACTAAAACGATGGTGTGTTCTGCATATTGGAGCAAAACAAAATAATACAAATAATATTATATATTCTACGTGCTTTATCTTTATCTACAGCTCAGGCTCTTTTACTAAAATAAAATGACTTTTAACCATTTGGTTGGTATTAAAAAAGAAAAGAAAAATCCAGATGGTTAGTGTCTCAAAGAACCATCTACATCATTAATGAGTGCTGGGCATGGTATTAAAGACAGCTTTGGTGCCTTCAAGGGAATCCTCCCTACTGTAGTTTGCATTGTGTTTTAAAACTAATCACCATATGAAATAGAGAGACAAACACTGTATAACTGAGGGAGGCTTGACAACTAAGACATTTTCAAATGAGTTTTTATCTTTGAAAATAAAAGAAACGCCCATGTTGTTTCTGTTCTTAAAAGGATGCAGTTTGTTTAGCTTGGTCAGAAAGGATCAAACACCCTCTAGTTCTTTAAAAAGAAATGTATACAATGCCAAAAATTAACGACTTCGGCTATCATACATTCCCTTGATTCCAGTGGGCAGTGACTTGAAAAGGGATTGAAAGCCAAAAATTGCGGCACCTGGTGAAGTAATTTTTGAGTCATTGTTACTGATCAACAATCCTATCAAACCCCCGCAGATATATCATGATCATTTTACGCTATAGAGCAGTAAAAAAAAAAGTATTGTACATTTAAGGTTTTCTGAGATGCCTAAAAATGTTGAAACAGTGTATTAATGACTGATGAAGTTTATCATACTACGCTTTATCCTGCACATCTGATGCATCAGCACAGCTCGACAGAAAATGGGAAAATCTAGGTAAGGCAAAAAGGCTGGCATCAGATGAGAATCAGCATATTATCTATGCTTTTTTACGTCAGGCAGAGTATGTTAACAGCACAACAAGCATCTCTATAGAGCAAAAACAAGCCACGGTCACTAATCACCTGATGCAGTGCTGGTCATTTTTGCAGGTAACAACACGATACACCGGTCTTGGAAAGAAAAGCATTACATTAGTGGCACAAGTCCTGAGACTTAGACACTAACAAGTAAAACAGATAATGCTTGGATACCAATCTATTCATTCAACAATTACACTCACACAGACTTGCACGCACACACATAGTGATCTAATCAGGTTAATAGGGACAAGCTTGCATTAATATGTTGTTACATTGAAAGGCCAAGTAGCACAGGGCTCAAATGTTAATTACAAATTGTCTCAGTTCATAGAGAATAAAGAAAGTAATTAATCCTGGACAGGAAAAATTCATGGAAATCTACCACACTAATATACCTGCGTGGTTTGCAAACAGCCTCTCACACATCTCCCAAGAGGACAATTAAAAGTTATTCAGCCAACAGTAATGTTAAAGCCACAAGGTGAAGAAAATATGACATCATCTATGACCACATCCAGCTTATGCATGGCCTTACATGGGTAACATCATGGTCGTTTGGGGTATTTAAAAGAGAAACCCACCCCCCCAAAACAACACAAATTCCTTCCAAAATGAGACATCCAACATTTTACATAAGTAAACCTACTTCACATTGACAATTACACATTTGACAGACGGAGACGTGCAGGAGGTCGCCAAGTTAAACTTCAATCCAAATAAGCACAAAATCTTCCTAATATTATGGCAGGCAAAAAAAGTTTTTGAAACTATTTTGAGCTGATATGAGAAAGATATTTAAGTTCTGATTTCACAAAATGATGCAGGTAGCAGCTATGCACGACTCAACTTTCATTTTGGTGCTATATCTACAAGCGGCAATGTGAAACAGTTTGCTTGGCACTTTTACAGGCTTAAATCTAGAAACCAAAGAGCCGAAACTCTCCCTGTGTATTCACTTCTGGATCTGCACCATTGACAATAAATGGAATTATAAATTATATGAATAAAAATAATATTAAACGTTTGGAGTCGGAAAGTTTGTTTGAGCTCTTACACCCTGTGACCTTTTCTTCATAGTTCAAAGAAAGCAAAATAGTGTTCCCATATCCCTGGGAATTGCACTGGGGACTATCACAATGTGGGTCCCCCATTTAAGGTAAACTAAGCTGCACCAGAAAGTTTGAAGAAAGATCTTTTTTTGCTTTTAGCTTTGACATTGACGCTCACAAATCTAGACTAAACTGTCCAAGACCATAGGAGCAACATGAATAGTTTTTATTTTATTAAAATGTTTTGCAGTAAATGTTTTTTTAATAACACTAGAAAACAATGTAATGTGGCTGTATGATGTAACTAGAAGAAGAGCACTCATTAGCTGTGAATTGCAGTTTAACAGTGTAAGAGCATACATAATGACTATGATTTTTACGAGGCAACCATCATTGCAAAATGGCTAATGCAACCATTAGAGCTAACACAGCGTACACAGCCAATGTCGGCCTACGCACAAAGTCCCACACTGACGCAATATGGCTAATTAATATATAGGAGAGTCGATGAGTACACGAGAATCAACTACATCCAGGCCACTGTTAATTGAAAGGGTTTTCATTTTCTGCCCTCTCAAGGTGACGGAGTATGTTGTGGTTAGATTAAATATTTACTGAGGGGTGTCATTACCTCGCCATTATCATTTAGATCAGTTCATTAAACAAGACACACCAATGATGAGACAATTATGGTGGTTAAATAAAACAGGATGCAAAGAGATAAAAATAAGAACACACTCACACGCATACAGATGCGCATACATACACACAAACAAACCAGCTCTGAGGTCACTGAACTGGGTCCCACGGTAATCCTTGAACAGTAGTTCTTGGCAATGCTTGGAAAACAATGGCTTTCATAACCATTAACCACTGTCACAAAGTCCAGGCAACATAATAACTGCACACTTGAGAAAATCTGTCAACATTATAGATACAACACAGGAAATACGTGAGTAAAACTCTGGGTCTGATATCTTGTAAGCCAGCCTTGGATGATACCCTCTTGATCCCCAGATGTCCCATTGGTTTTGCTTGTATACAGCATGTGGTTTGGTACATTATTATCTAATTCCTTTCACCTTTAAGCCCATCAGTCACTACACGTTTCTCTGTTGATAACACTGGAATGACGATGCTCATTAGGATTTAATTTAGCCAATATTTTTCTGTGAATTGTTTTTGTTGACAATGATTCAAAGTGATCTTTGTGTAAAATGTAAAGGAGTCAGGTGTGCTTTGTCTTCTTTATCTGTACATTTGTCTATGAAATTTATTATCCCGACCTTGTTCATATGAGTGTATTCCCTACACAGACAAGTCGCGGTTATGATGTTGTTAAATGAACCCTAGTCTCACTTAGCCAGACCACTCTCCTCACTTTGTTTTTGCTGTACCAGTGCACAACAATGGCCAACGGGATAATTATCCAAGTGGCCAACATCTGCTAAACTAGACTAAATGAACCCCAAAGGGAGCATTAAAGGAAAAATCCACCCTAACACTTGTAACAGCATTAAAAGCAGCTATGGACAATGTACCTTGCATTTCTGGGTCCATTTTGTTGTTTGATGGTGTATTTTTCTTATTCCTGTGGATAACTGGCCAAATGTAGATAACGTGACATCACTTACAGATACAGTGGAGTTTAATAGCAGAAAATGTTTCAGACATCTAAAACGGTAAACATCAGGTTTTGCTGTCAGTCCCTTTGCCACCAGTTTGCACCAATGTTCAACAATCATACAGGGAGAAATCATCCACCAATTTATCCACTGACCTCAATAGACCAGACTGTAGTGCAGCCACAAGACATGTTGTGTTTTGAGTAAGGGGTCATCACTGTCATTATCACTCTCTCCACCTCCATTTGTAACCCACAGATGGATGCAACAAGTTCACACCGCTTCAATGGGCAATGGCGAAAGGGATTCAGGGGAATGTAGGAAATCTGAAGTGGAAGTAGACGAGGCAGGTTGAGGGAAAGTGGATACACCAAAAATGTAAATAAAAATGCTTCAACACAAAATAACTCCTGGAATGCATTGAACATCACAGATTGACAGTGTAAGAGGATCTGAGGGTGGAATTTAGCGTTGTGGATATTGTTTTATTTTTAAGGACTTTTGGCTGATAGATGTCTAGTTCCCTTTGTGGATATGGGAGACCCTGTTTTGAATTAGATCTCTAACAGTTAAAACTAAATACAGTAGGTGGCATTGATTCACACTGATTATTCAGTGATATGGTACTTTAGTCATGATATAAGCAGTGGATAAATGGACAAGACATTCAATTTTACAAACTGGTAGGTGGTCACTGATATATCGTGCACCATTTCAAGAGTATTGGGATTTATTGTTGGAGTTGCAGGCTAAACTCAAACTAGGTGTTGCAGCATCTGTCCTTTCTGCTGGTGACTTGTTTGGACCACAAGAAATTTTCTTATGTCCATGGTTTTGCCGCTAGTTGGCTCAATCACTAAATTCGCTAGCTAACGGCAGTAGCTTCGTTAGCAGTGGCTAGCTTGGCTCGTCTTTAGTTAGGTGGCTAGCCCGTGGCCTGCTCATCGACCAGTTACTGCCTGGGCCTCTGTTACATCTACAAATTGGCTACAGGACGCTATCCAGGATGGCGGCTTTGAAACAACTGCAAAAGGACATGGATGAATTAAAAACTTCAGTGAATATGATGTCAACTGATTTGGCTGCCATATCGAAGCAACAGACCATTATAGCGAAGCTGCTGAATGAAATCAAGCTACTCAAAGAGCAGAACACGGAGCAGGAAAAGACAATCGAGTGCCTAGAAACTCGCGTAAGTGATTTGGAGCAATATTTGAGACCGGATCATGAGGAGACAACAGAGGAACAGGTAACGGCATTCCTACGTGGCAAAAACATTGACATTAATAAGAATAACATTGAGGCCTGCCACACACTACCTGCTAGAAAACAAAAAGACAAGCCTGTCAAGCCAATCATAATAGTTCGTTTTGTTAATAGAAAACATAAAGTTGATCTACTTAAGCAGGGGAGGGAACTGAAGGGCACAAATGTTTTTATTAATGAGCACCTCACTAAGAAGAATGCGGATATAGCATGGAAGGCGAGACAACTTAGAAAACAAGGCAAGATTCAGACAACTTGGACAGTCAACTGCAAGGTTTTTATAATGCCACAAGGGGCTCCAGAAAATGCCAGTGGGATGTGCATCAGGAGCATTGAACAACTTGAAAGGTTTGATAGAGACTGAGTCCACACTATGCCCGCCCACAATGGTATATTAATTTCACAGACAAAATAAAAAAGCACTACTTCACACATGTACACATTATTTCAATCATGTTTGAATTTCAACAGGATTTAGATCCAGATCAAAATCTCCTAAATAACGTAAATATGAATTGCTGTTATTATACTGATCAACAATATAATATAAATATAAA
>OMOT01074804.1:0-14168 GCA_900312575.1 Acanthochaenus luetkenii | reverse complement strand
GTTATGCATTGTTTAAGCGTTACGGCCCAAATAGAAATCCCAGCAAAATTGAAAGGTGCACATTTGACATTATCACCAATAACAGACATCACCTAATGTTATTTGTTAAATGATGCAGCTCACACAGCGTCATTTAGAAACATTTAGGCTCACAATTGTTTTGAACTGCCTGTGCTACTTGTCTTCAACTCTGGAGTGGTACATTTCTATTCCCTTCCAAGACATCTGATGTCTTTGATCACAGTACTAAGAACCCTGGTTCCCCATCCTGTTTAACCCGTGTTTCCCTGTTAATCACTGGGAGCCAAACTGTGTGTCATTGAGGCTTTGTTTGGGCTTTGATATCCATGTGCCAGCCCCCACCCTCACACGCCTCCTCCTCCTTCCCCTGACGTGGCTAGGGGAATGTTAATCTTTGAGATGCACTAATGTTTTCAATTAATTGGCATCATTAGTGAAATGGTCGACCCTTGGTGCAGAGAGACATGATAAATGGGCAGGTGGAAAAGAGCACGAGAGTAAGAGAGAACCCTCGTCATCCGGTAGGTGGATGTGTGTCAGAACATGTGAAGTATCGTTATCCCGTGTTTACCAAAGCCTGGAATGTCTTTGACATCCAAGCAACAGGCTGTACACATCTGAGATATGACAAACAATGAACTCTGTTGAGAATTTCAATGTTTCTCTCATTAGGCAGTTAATTTCCTTTGCAGAATTTAAGGTCATAGAGTTATATTGCTGACACAAATGCATTATGTACAAAGTGTATGCTCGTGAAAGATATTGATTGGACAAAAATATTTTGTTTGTCTGTCTCTCTGCCTGTTTTACTTGATATGTATGCACATGCAGGCACATTAGGGTGTGTGTGTGTGTGTATGTGTGTTTGTGTGTGTGTGCATGTGTGTGTATGTGTGAACATCTTACCCCTGAACCTTGAATAGTCTGCAAAAAAACAATAGTCCTCATTTCACTCCACTTATCAAATCATCATGAATTCATTTTTCAGGTCAGAACACACATCTGCAAGATTTAACACGTCCATATCTCTAAGCCTATTCAGTAGTAAAAATAAATAAAAAGTGCTCAGCAACTACAGACCCATTTCAAAATTAGCTTTCCTATCCAAGGTAATTTTGTTCCAGCTGGTGCCTTATCTAGAACATAACAAAATTCTGGATACATTTCAGTCAGTCAAGTCTCCATGATTCCGTCAATAATGCAGATTTCTCTCACCTCTCTATGTTCATTTTTCAAATGTCAAATACAGATCATTTTCATTTTAAAACGCCGTCCACTCGAGCGGTTTAGCACCGTTTCAGAAAGTATCTCCGTCCATACTAACATGACTGAAAACGCATATGGCATTACCATTCATAATAATCGTTCGCTGAGGTTGGTCAGGGCCGATCTGGACATTCAAAAGTTTTCTCGCCATTCCTCAGGAAGCACAACTTCATTGATACAATTATCCCACCAGGCCCTGGTTCTTACCGGCCTCACCCAAAACCGGTGCTCCATGTAGGGCCGAACACATATCGCTCTAATAATAGCTTGTCTCCTGTGCATGTCGTAGCATTATACAATGCAGAATTTAACTGCACAACAGCTGCTAGCATAGACAACAAGGTACTTGTCGTTTGTTTTCTTCCGGAAAAGGTTATACGTGATAGAGGCGTGACGAATCAGGGAAGGACAAGTCGTGACTGATAAGACCCAATCAGAAAAAGAACGTTGGTGTCTGCGTCATCGTTTTCAAAAGTCTCCATTTCCGCTCGTCCATACTAAAACACAACTCCTGCTTTCAAGCTAAAATGGGGTCAGCAGTGCTTTCAGATGTCTCTGTTTAAGTGTTAGAAAACGGCATAGTGTGGACGATAGGCATAAACATAGCAAAAGGTATGCACTTTAAAACTGAGATGTGTTAGTGTGGATGTAGCCTCAGCCCAGGGTTGCCAACACACAATCCCCAAACAAATCTCACTCCAGTTTAAAATATAGCAAGCAGTTAAATTATAACATTTAAAATATAGCAAGACTCAGTCTGAACAAAGTGAGCCTATAGGCTCTTCTAAACACATCGGATTGCACAATATATGTCCCTCTACAAGATGAGATCGGATTGGCTCACAGAGAGTAAGGACAGACTGTGATTGGCTCATTCTCTCCCGCAGCACCGCTGTGTTGCTCTCTGTGCACGACACTTTCTGATATCACAGACCGAGCTCTCCAGACGGTTCGAGGTAAGAACCTGCAGCAGTCTGTTACCCGGAATATAGGGAGTAATAGTTTCAACTGTTACACGGTGCTAAGACTGTCAGCCGTCCTGCATCATATGGAATCATCACTCAATGAAGAGCAAGATGTTGGGTTCCTTAAGAGTCAATGAACCGCAATGTGTTCTGTATTTCTCTACTTAAGGAATGAAAGTGAGAATAACACAATTATAAATAATAATGAAACCAGTTTCATTATAAAACGTGACCACAGGGTCAATCTGATAGAAAACACTAG
Organism: Acanthochaenus luetkenii; assembly: GCA_900312575.1. Taxonomy (NCBI): domain Eukaryota; kingdom Metazoa; phylum Chordata; class Actinopteri; order Beryciformes; family Stephanoberycidae; genus Acanthochaenus; species Acanthochaenus luetkenii. The sequence goes on along the minus strand of OMOT01074804.1, from coordinate 11,654 downwards.
ACCCACCTCTCTCCCTCTCTCTCTCTCTCTCTCTCTCTCTCTCTCTCTCTCTCTCCTGTGTGTTTGCTCGCTCTGTGTGTGACGGTGTGTGTCTCCACATTGGTTGTTGCCTGGTTACGGAGTCACGAGCGTATTGCCTATTATAGTATTTCAATGTTTGTTTCCAAATGCAATCCAAATGTGGAAAAAACTGTAAAAATGCTATCTTCCTCTTATTATAAAGCAGAATATCCATGGTTTGTCATTGTGTGAGAGAATTAATACATCGTTATTGTAGGGCTCTAAAATGTAGAGTAAAAACAAGAATGTAAATAAGCACTATGGCTCAGGTGTTGTACTGTAGGCTACTTCTCAGCGGCTCAGGCAAGATATTAAAATGATTATCAATGATCAGTTGTTTGTGAATGTTTAAGCTAAATAAATAATGATTCATGATGCAAGCGCAAAAGTTACAGCCTGTGACATGAAAATCTCACTTCAGCCAGCTGACCAAAGTTGGCAACGCTGCTAAGCCTCAACAGTCAAACAAGGAGGAGGCGGGAGGAGAACGATTAGTAAAAGCGAGCGAGTTACTTACTGCATAAGAGCTCAAAGCATGTATTTGTGTGTGTGTGTGTGTATGTGTGTTTGCACATGTGCTTTACTTTGTACAGTGTGTGCCTGTATGTGTGTACATGTTGGTACATGTACAGTATGTACGTACATTTGTGTGTGCATGTCCGTAGTTGAGGCGTGGAGCGGGGTAGCAGCACATGACAGATTGTCTCGTTTATGGACATCATTAATGCTGCAGTCATTTCCCATGGTGCCCCTGGCAGGGTCAGAGGTGGGTGGTGGCCGTGGGGGAGGAGTGAAGGATCAGTAAAAATCTATGCACTTCCCCTTTAAGAGGAGCGTTTAAGGAAGCTGCCAAGTCAATAAGCAGGGGATTTAGCGTAAGGAGTTGGGAGCCAGCATTTTGAAAGGTCAACAGAGTAGTCTTTAATGATTCCCCTATTAGCAATTTTTTGTGGGGAGAGGATGGCTCATTTGCTACATGTCTGAGCTCTATGCAAAATAATACGACACCTAGAAAACCAAAGTCAGTCTAACACAGTTCCATGACATTGAAAGCTGAGTTTTCAAGACCAGCGAGAGAAATGTTGAACTTAAAAATGATGAATTTGTGCTTGCTTCTTCAGAGAATGTTCATAACAGCTGAAGAGTAAGGTGCTGTCATTTAGCCATGTTATAGCACTTAATAATAGAGCAATCAAAGTAGAATTAAATACATTTCATCACATGAACTGTAACGATGCTGGTAATTAAAACAATCACTCACCTTTTCCAATTAAAACTAACACATTTATTCTCCTTTCCATTGACATGTGTATTCTTTTTGTCTTACTGTACGATGGCACTTAAGAACCATTCCTTTGTTTAGCATAAATGATAATGAATATAATGAAATGGGAAAGAATATATAATTCATTGGGAGACTATGTGTAATACAAAGAGAGATAATGTAGATGATGAAGCATCGGACCCATACAAACATGTAGATATTGTTAAATTAGTTAGTATGGCATATCATTAGATAAGATCAGAATGCACAGAGATGAAATGTAGAACTTCCCTGTTGATTTTCTTCCACATCAATGATTTAACTAATTAATTTGATCTATTCATATTTATGCACAGGAAAATGATTCATTAATGAAATGTCAGAATTGAATAGATATCCTTCCTTTGTTTCATCTTGACATGATGGTGTTTTGACAGCCCTCATCCCATCTGGAGAACTTGCAGGGAGAAGGAACAGACTGCTTATGAATATTGACATTTCTCCAATCCAGGAAACTGGCACTTTGTGTTAAATTATTTCAGCCCATCAAGTATGTATAGTGTTGAATCGATTACACAAACGTAAAAGATTGATAATTTTTTGGCAAACATCACTTTCCTGTTCTAAGAGCCTTTCCGTTTTGGGGGGTATTTTTCTTCTTCTTTTTTTTCTCTCGCCAATTCAGTGAACTGTGTAGGGAAGGCTTGCTGATTATTGTAGGACAGATGGTTCTCCCCATCAAATCCTATCTACAGGTTTTTCTGCTTATCCAACTCCAAATTAGATAGCCCATTAAACCCACAGTGGTATTATTTTCATAAATCTGCTATCATTTAAGCATTTATTTCCCAGCACGTCCGAGGTATTTGGGACCCACCAATACCCTTTTATCACCTGACAAACATTGTTTTTGATCTGGTATTGTGTCTCATCACAGCACGTGATGAGGGCATATTGTAATGAATCTCTTCGCCTATCTGACTGTTAGATCTCTCCCTGCTAATGTTGTCCTGCTGGCCTGATCTGGGGAACATCAGTTGTTTTGTTTTTAAATGTGTCAAGCATGAAGGAGCCATTAACAACCAAGCTCCCCTGGATGCCCCGCAGCACACAGTTACATATTGTTACTATATCTACTTGATCTTTTCTCTTTTGTGTTTTTTAATATAGTCTTCCCAAGGATAGCTTCCCTTTGATATACACTTCTAAGCCCAGTAGAGGAGCCTTTGGGGGGACATCAGGTGATACAGTGGCCTTTGTGTAATGCAGTAAAAGCAATTGACAGAGACAGGATTCTGCACTGCAGGATCTAAGTATTGTAGTTAAGCGTGGTTACATAGCGATCCATATATGTCTCCATTTTCAAATTAATCACATTCACTATTGTAGCTGACTTGTATAAACGAACCACATCAAATAACAATATTAAATCACAAGGGAAGCGCTGCTGTAATGCGATATTGTTTTTATTAAACATGTAATCAGAGATTATAGGCATGGCAATACTGTTCCCCCTTTTTATGAAATGCATATGTGTGCCGGTGTGTGCTTTCTTTGTTTTCCACCCCACTAATGAGTTGACCTCGGTCCCCACCGCCAGGAGAAAAATATATTTGAAGCGCTAAGCACCGCTTATTATTGAAGTGTCGCCGCCACTGTCCAGGGTATCCATGGGACACGTTTGTGGGTTTCTCCTTGCTCCTGGCCTTATGCTGAGTCTGCAGGCCGTTGGTTCTGTAGCAGTGCAGAGCGGTGAGTGTGGAGTCGGAAAGGTACAGTAGTGTCTCACTTTCTCACTGTCTCACTTTCTAAAACAATCGTACTCAACAGTGGCTGAAGGAAGAGCTCATTACGAGAGAATAACCGGTCACCGAGGCAACAGCCAATACGGCCGTGTGAGGATTATTTGTATAGTGTAAAGCAACAGGAAAGGATAACCTGGCATTTCACCTGTGAGACAACAACGTCCCAGAGAGGTAAGGAACAAAAGCTTCAGGGCAAGGTCATCATTTCTGTCCATGTGGCAGCTTGAGGCGCCCGCAGAGAAACAGACAGAGGTGAAGAGAAAATGCTATCAGTGTAATGTTCTCAGCTAGCAAGAGAGAGAGAGAGAGAGAGAGCACATATGCACAACAGAGGGAGAGAGAGAGATGCTTGGAGTCATTTATAATGTGGCAGCCATGCTCTTTCCATCTCCCAGGGTGTGTGGCTCATCGGCGGCGTGTGTAGCCTTGAGGGAAACACCAGACAAGGACAGAGCTGGGGCTGCTGATGATGGCGATGCTTTGGCGGGGGAGATGCATCTTAAAACGCAGCGTGCTAAATGACAAAATGATATCTCATCAGAGGGCCACCCTGTGTGTGTGTGTGTGTGTGTGTGTGTGTGTGTGTGTGTCTCAGAGGGAAAGTCCCTGGACACCTTGATGCCTATATGCTTCCACGGAGGAGCATTGTAGCATGCTGTTTGTAGAGTAAGCTTTACCGCAGTGACGAACTGTCAGATATCGCAACATCTGGATAAGGGGTAACGGGATACTCTGGTCATCATACCTTCTGTGCCACTTAACTGAGCTGTACTCAGTTGACTCAGTTGCTTGCAGATGAAATGTTTATCAGCGTACATCAACGTGATCCCCAGAATTTGCCCAAAATGAAAGGGTACCATGCCATTACACAAGCGGCTCCATAGATTTGATATTCTCGCCCACTACCTGACATTCAACACACGGTACATAATGCAGTACAAGCTGCCACTGACCAGGCTATGCCCCTGCCTTTCCACCCCTGAAAGGTCATCGGAGAAGTAGCCGTCATGAAGGTACCATAAAGGATCCACAAAGTGCCACAGAGCAACCGGGGCAAAGGTAGTCGAGGGGCGGACAAAGCCCAAATAAAGCTTTTAATGCGCTGGCTATTGATCCCCTCACTGAAATAAACTCAGGAGTATTGGCAGGCCCAGAATCCCACTTTGAAGGGACTCCATAATGAAGCTGGTCAATGCTAAGCTGTCCGCAATCAATCCCCCACATAACAGTTAATTACAAGCGAGGCTGCCATCAAGCAAAGGGGGAAGAGAGACGGGCCGAAAGCGGAGAGAGGGAGGGGTGGAGCAGTATAGGACGAGCTTAGTTAAGGCGAGGGGGTGGAAGGAGAATATCGAACGGTTCAGAGCGAGGAGATATGAGTGGTGTGAGTGTGCACATGTGTCTGTGCTTATATGTGTGTGTGTGTGTGTGTCGTTAAACACACATTTTGAGTAGTGCGGTCAGTGATATTAGTGTGTGTATGTGTGTGTGCATGTGTTTGCCGTATAAAGTGTGTAAAGGCATCTCTCGTTAGGCTTGCCTGCTCTGAGGGCGTCAGTTTCCCCTTTTGTAACAACGCCACAGCGCGCACAGGCAACCTGCAACACACGTTAGCCTGCTCCTCTGGTCACGCTGAAACAGACCTATTGACGAAATAGAGAGTAGAATGCGATTGAAAGAAGACACGGAGACCATTTGTTTGTCACGTGAAGCACAGCATTGTGTTATCATCTGTTATCATATTGAATGGCAGGGGTTTCTTATCAAACTAGACCATCACGGAACTACCGCCCATGGTGGATCGCTAATGACTGCAGTAGACACACAGACATATAAGCCCAAAATAGTGGAAGATCTTGTAATGTAGCTTTTCTTTTTAGAAATCTCAAAGGCTCACTGAGCTCACTGTACCGCAGCGATGAGATACAGCCTCGCAAGCTGCTATATTCCTCCAAGAGTAATGTACCAGAGGTCTGTTATGGAGCTGTGGTAAATGATACCTGTCTGACGTGTTCCTGGTGGGTCAGTGGACTAAAGCCCATAGCATGTATTCCGCATAACATGGTTTCAAATCCAGCTGTTAGACTTTGTCAAATGAGGTGTTTCTTTCTCTGCTTCACTTCTGACAAGCACTGTATGCTATCTCACGAAGAAGAAATATCATTAAAATGTACAGTATATGATTGTAAACATCGCCTTATGCTCTGTGTCTTATGAGGGTGCTGCCCATAGAATTTGAATTGGATAGAACAGACTTTCCCATTCAAATCAACGTCCCAGGATGGTCGGCGACCGTTGGGCTAACTTCCGTATAAACTGACTTACAGCAAGAGGTTTTGCAGCAACAACGAAAAGCAATGGAAAACTGACGTCTTGCTCCGCCTCCGTCACCCTGCTGCCTGCGGGGAGGCTACTTGTGGATTGTTGGACCGATTTGGGTTTAATCGCTTTATATTACTGTTGGTAAGTCGTCGCATTTTATTACTTAAACGATAATCTTGTAACGTAACAAAACAAACAAACTTTTTAGTTTAGGCTACAGCCACAGTGTGCAATCCACTTTACGGCCTTACTGCCCAGACTTCCGCTGTCACCATAGCAATCAACCCTTAAAAGGCCATAGGCGCCATTTTATGGGGTACTAGTCAAATGACCAGGGCAAACAGTGGGATGTCCGTTCTATCCGTTGAAGTTCTGTGGTGCTGCCCTTCAAGCAATGTAAACAACTACTGTAGTGTCAGGGACGGGACTATCTCTGAAACACTGAAATCTCCTAATGGCTGCAGTCTTCTGCTCCTGTTTGTGTTTGTGTTTGTGTTTTTGTGTGTTTGTGTGTTTGTGTGTATCTCCCAGGCTAATGGATTTACTGGAGATGGTGTCACGTATTTATTACCATGTGTAATTGAATGCAATGATTATCGTTGTTGTGTAATGTGATTTTAATGCGGCAACGATGGTTATGTATAAGGCCTAATGACTTCGCCTCCAAGGGGGTATGTCTCGCAATAAAAAAAATAAAAAAGAATTTACAAAAAAAAGGAAAATAATGTGATTTTGATTCCTTTCTCTTTTCTTCTCGCTTGTCACCACAAATAAAATGTCATAAAAGTGCCACTCAAGCACCGTCCTCTCACTAATGAGAAAAGCCTTTTTGAGTTGATTTGGTCATATTCTAAAAAGGGTTGTAAGTCAGAGGTCAGTCACATCTGTATCTGTGTCCTTATTCCTTGAGGTATATAATGTTCACATCAGGCTAAAGCTGAAGATGGTAACTGCACCTGCCAGCATATTTGGCATCAATTACATAAGCTTTTTTTTTTTTTATCCATCAGTTAAATGCATGATTAACTGTACGCGCCTAAAGGCAGAAAGGATCAATAACCATGAACTGAATTATCATATCCTCCCGCAGCATATGCTCTGAACCTATTTCTGGTCACATACAATTCACAGTGGTTGTGAATTGCATTTTCATTGTGGCCACATTTTACAAGCTAAAGTCTACAGAAAGCTCCCAAACAGGCATAGGAGAGCCCATCGCCTGTTATTACAGTCCCGTCTTATCGTCCTCTCAGTTTAGTATGCAGGATACTGCAGGAAAATTCCAGCATCTCCAAATTAATCTCAGGGAAGCCCTTATAAGCAGCTGGAGAAATTGCATTCACAAATACACTGTGTGTGTATGCACTCATCCACATACATGAAGACACAGACATATACACACACACACACACACACACACTACAAAACACTTTCACAGTAAAGCTTACCAATTCCTCCTCCCTCTCCCCAGCACACATCCTTCTCACTCTCACTTCATTGCAAATCTTTTGTACTGCACGCATGCACCCACGTGTGCACACACATTCACTCACACCTACACTCACGCACACACTCATGCGCTACACATACACTCACATTACACAAAGCTGGGGCTTTGCTTGACATTATTAGTTTTGCATCTGGGCTCTCTGCCCAGAGTAACAGTATGGATTTTCGCCTTGGCTCCCTATAATTGGATGAGTTAAATTTCTCCATTCATTACATGTGCATCTGACCTCTGGACCCCGGCAGCTCCTGTGTTTTATTAGCACTCTCATCCCCTGATAATAGGGGATCCTCTCCCCACCAACACTCTCCCTCTCACACACACACATTGTCTCCTCGTTAACAAATTAACCCTTTGCATTCTGTGTGTACATGTCCGGGAGAGAGACACATACATGCTATGTAGAGAGCAATGGAGATCTGTTTCTCTTTGGTGCTTAACAATTCATTTGACACTGGTGACTTTTGTCCTCAAATATTGTCGACCACAAGACTGGCATTTTACCTCCTTTTCCAATAATTCTTTATAAAATTATTAATACAAAAAACTTACATACTGTATATTTTCTCAAGAAAAAAGGCCAAATAAATGTGGTATATTCGATTTTTGTGAAATGTAAGGAAATATCTTAACTATTATTAATGTTAACATGTTTAGTGGTACAATAATTCAAGAACTGTGTATATAAGTATTTATTACTTTTATTTATCAATTTTCAATCATTTTTTCATGAAACATGAACTAACATGATGTTGACAGGCAAGAGACGATTAAAAACGAAAGAAGATATAATTTGGAACTATTACAGATGCTATCATGTGAAGATGTGAATTTCAAGTTGGGGTGTGTAATCACTCCTGGTACAGCCATGAGCTTTGTGTATGCATATCATGGCCATGTATATTTCATGGGAGCATGTTTATTTAACACAGCCATGTATACCATATGTGGGCATGATGTATGGATACTGACAACAGTCCTTGACATTATATGCACAATTACTCTTTGCCCCTGCCGTAAATCCTCAGGTTGAGCATAGTAAACAAAGAGGCAGGCCATCTCATCTGTCCAGGAGAGGGAGGGGAACATGGCACAAGGTCAAAGCCATTGTGGACTTCATCTGTGGCTTTATACAACCGACACAGACTGAGAATCCATTTGTCACTGAATATATATTTCACGGAGATGACGTATGCAGCAGCAAATGTCCACATCCAGCAGCAAAAGTGCAGAACCCAACAGAGGAGAGGGCTGGGCTCTCCTCCCTGAAAGGCCAGGTGACACCGTTGATCGTAACCATCTTTCAAGGCCAATAACTTAAAGCCTTGTGTGGCACATTCAATGAACTGCTGTTGTTGGTAACATTGTTGGCTGTGGCTCTCCAAGAGCCCAATGTACAAGTATCTGCCTGAATTCTAGCTCTTGGCTTGGGGTTTCCGACAGCTGCAGAACAATGCAAATGGCTGCTCTCTTGTAGCAGCCAATGTGTAATCAGCTCAGCACTCTGCTGTTTAAACTTTACAACAGTAATATATGCAAACATGAATTCCATTTATTCCCCACCAGGTCCCAATAGGCAGGCCTTAAAGTTGCAAACTGTCTTACATCACAAATTACTCTGTTGGCACTTAATGCATTTTATATCACTCATAATCCTGGTGTTCCACACTAATTAGTTGGAGTTGCCAGCGTGCATATTTCTCCTCATTATTTGGTGCCATCAAACTCTTTTCCTACCCATTTTCAGCAGTCTTGGGTAGAATGCACTTTTCATGGGTCTTTTTGAACAGCATTGTTTTTCTCTCACATAACATTTTTTAAATTAAATAAAACTTCATTGGTGGCAGATATCTCTCTTAGCAAACCCTGAGCATGTGCGTCGGTTCTGATAAAGTTAATTAACTTCTATAACATTTTGTGAAAAGATTTTTCTTAATAGCATACTGATTAAATAATTTTCCAAATTAATTAAATTCCAGCAATACCAACGAGACTAGGCAGATGAGGGATTAACTGCCCTGACCACAATGCCACCTGCTAATTGGTCCAGTTCCATTATGAGCCTCTAGCTACATCTATTATACCCAACCTTATATCCACTACTGTTTTTGACTAATAAAACATGACATATAACACTTTCAAATACTTATTATGTAAGTATATTGTACGGGATTGTGCAGCACAATGCAATTCAATACATTACATTCATCCCTTAAAATTGTGGACTATTTAACACTGAGGCTACATTGATTTTCTCTACTGTAACTTCTAACTGATCACATCAGCTGTATACAGTTTTATTGTATTTTGCTCTGATCCTACTAGTGGAGATGTGAAGTATTGACAGTGACAGTCATCGATTTCATTTTGAGCATCAACAGCACATGCACTTTATTATTCCTGGTGGCTTTTTGGTGCATTTTAGACCATGAATCTGGCTGCATTTGGACAGAGTCTCTCCCCTGTCACCTCAGTATATTAAAGCCAAGTTGGTATGAGATCAATGATTCAAAGGAGGCTTGTTTGACTGACAGAAACAAACAGTTAGGGGATGTCATGGATGTGCTGACTGCCTTATAGAAAAGCCTGGATGGATACACACTTGCTGAAATATAATGCTGATTCAGATACTGACCTTGGAGGTGCTGTGGATGTCAGGATGTCTCACACATTCTCATTGACATTCAGCTTACACCACCAACTGCACACACATCATATGTGATGAGAATGGAGGAATACACAATATCTATGCTACACTGTTGTAAACCTGAATTGCTAACACACAGCATACAAATAAAAATAAATCTCCCTGTACAGTAGTAGCATTCTCAGAAGCAACACCTTATAACCTGCTGAAAGACATACAGTATATTCACTGAAACGCAGAGGGAATAATACTACTTACATGTAAATACTGTATGGTCAAATGCCGTAAACCGTAATTAATTACTGTTAACCCATAATACTTTCCCAAAGATGTCACAACTACATATAATTGACATTTTACTCCTATTTTGCTTGTGTCTTAGAATGAAAAGTTTTAACGAAGAATTTTTAACGTTTAAACAATTCCTCACAAAGTCAAATTGAACTGTCAATATTTGCAGTTAAAAATATTAGCAAACTTAAACCACAGCATACATTAAAACAAGCACAGCAACAGGGTTCATTCCAAAAAGTTTGTAATTTCATGGAACATCTATCACAGCTAAAACCGTCTTGTGGTCATAGTGTGACAAAAATGAGCGAGGGGGCATTTATTTCTGGTCATGGTTGGATCAATGGCGTGTCGTCCACTAGGGGAGCTAGGGCGCCGCCCCACCTGCAGTTCCAATTGGAAAATAACTATTCTAATAAATACATTTTTAAATTGTGGCACTGTGTATTTATATCAATTCAATTGTTAGTTTGGAAGTAGACTAGTATGTTTCTTAAAAAAGAACCAAAAATGATTGATTGATGAATCCTAGGGGACTCGGCTCTATGCCTGCTGTGTGAAACATGATCATCTGACGTGCTGGATTCAAAGCAGCCCCACCTAGCGGAAAAGTCACGACACGCCACAATGCATTTTACGATTACTCCGTTCATTTCAACTGGTGCACAAGTTCTACAGCCTGATTTATCAACCAGTAGCATACATTTACAATGTTAGTCTCTCATATCAGACTTGGTCCTATTCATTTATCTGCAATTATGTTTCTGTTTGACCCTTTCTTGTTTTCTGCCCCTAGCCAATATTGGAAAAATATCAAACTAACCCTGGGTCAGCATCAAAAGTCAGCTATACTGCAAGTGTAAGGAAAAATAATCAGCGGTGTAAAAATCTTGCAAATCGATAGTAACAATTAAAAATTGCACACATTATGTGATGAACATCATAGAGAACTGTGGAGCTATTACCTCAAAACAATAAATGAAGGAATACAAAGGTCCATCCCATGTACTTCCAATGGTGTGGGTTTGAGTCATCCCATCTCTCTCTCCTACCCTTAAACTCTGCTGTGTTCCATTAAAGCAACAATACAATAATCTGGTCGAATGTGCACCTTGCAGCTTGGCCTCATCGTGGTGTTGACCCGCAGTGACATCACTCCATTGCTCCAGTGAGCTCCTCAGCTGCTCCAGTTGTACTGACCGGTGGCCATGTTTGATCCATAGTGTCTCACTTTGCAACCGCAAGGCCTCTGAGGACACACACACACACACATTTGCTCTCCTTTTATACCAGGGATGTGCGGTCAGGGGACGCATCATGACAAGTAAAACAAATTATAATGATAAATATGATATAAAATGAATATTAATATTTGTCCACTGATCTTTATGTATGACTAATTTCAAACATTTGTATAGTCAAAATCGCTGAATTTGCATATTTCCTGTTCAAATACAGGGGTGAAACGCGAGGTGCGGCAGCAACGAGCCGAGCTTCACCTCTGAATGCGCAATCCATCACAAACTGGGTTGATACATGCATTTGGCCCGTGCCTGTTGCCGTATCTCTGCATGTCGCCAATATAATGTTTGCAGATACGCTTATATACCCTGATTTTCCACAGTCTGGCAAATGTCTTTAACCATTAAAGTTTAATGTTTGTAAGTGACATATTTAGTTTTGCTGATGGGACATAAAACCGCAGTGAAAAGGCACAAGGTGAGGCAGATAGTACTCTGCACTGAACATGAGCCAACG
>OMOT01074798.1:0-12392 GCA_900312575.1 Acanthochaenus luetkenii | reverse complement strand
TCACCGGCCCCTTCTTATTGTTCGAAGTGCATGTAGGGCAATAGATTCAATATTATTTCAGTTTCTCTGCTCCAAACCAAGGCTACTCCCCATAGGAGCTACTCACTTATAGTTGTATTTGCCCCGTCGCTCTTTCAATGGTGCGACTCTGGCCACGTAATCCAAGTCCATATGCTCCACAAACAGTCAATAATCCTTTAAAGTATATAGCTCCAGTCCACCTTCATTCGCCGAACCTGTAGCTGTCGCTAAATTGGCTAACGTTAGCAATGTTAGCTCTCCCAAACATGGCTAGTTTCACGGCTTTATCCACATGAGCCGGCTTGCTGGCTTCATTTTGGCTCACTCCAGTTTCAGTCCAAGCCTTGTCCGATGTTCAGTAAAGTCAGCACGGGAAGCACAAAACAACACGCCGCTTGACACAACGACAGAGCCATGGCTTCCTCGCATAGCAGTTGATAGCTAAAATCCTGATGTTTGATTTTCCACGATCACCAGAGGGCTGTCGAATGTTGAGGCTCTCAGGCTGATCTGGACCCAACTGCTTCACAATAAGCTTGTCAGACAAACTTATCAGTTCAAATGGTTTTCAAACAAAGAATCAACACTGTTAGGAGCAGGTTGTTCCTCTGGCACATTAGCCATTGTTACATTAGCCACTAACAGCTATCTAACTTGACTCTCCCGACTTCCTGCTCTATCACTAACAACTTCTATGCACCCAGCCGCAATGGCGACAATCTACCAAATCGGGCGTATGTCCCTACGCCCTGCAATGCGCTCTTTTCAGCGCTGTCAACCAATCCAGTGTGGGTTGGTGTGGCTGCATTCAACTCTCGCTGCTCCCGTCAGGCAGAGAAAAGTATGCCCTTCGGCACTCAGACAAAGGCTGCAAGCAGTGTCATCCCACTTTTCTATTATAATATATCATTTATGTGAATATAACAATTGAATTGTAAAAATTATTGATCTATTAGAATCGTTTTTTTCCCAATTGGACTGGCAGGTGGGGCAGCGCCCCAACGCCCCTAGTGGACGACACGCCACTGCCTGTCTGTAACCTATAGCTAGACTAACGTTAATCACTAATCAATTACAACAGCCAAAACTTTGTTTATGCCCGCTGACCAAACGAAACAGTTCTAAAACAATAGCCCTAATGTTAACGTCAGTCAAAAGATAATTCAAATATAGGATAAAGTGATATTACCGTGTTTGACAGCCCAGTCCTCCCAGCCTCATCCAAGTGTACTGTATGGTTGCGGTTCGATGGCGGTTTCTCTACGCGATCAACAAATCATCTGGCAGCGGCACGTAGGTAGGGGGGTGCAGGAAGTGGGCCACAAAATACATTAGGTGCTGATTGGCCGAAAAGGAGTTCTCAAGGACCCGGATGTGTGATCGTTTTGAATCTGAAATACCAGTTCTGAATTTGAATTGTGAGTTTTGAATTTGAATTGTGAGAACTGAATTTGAATTGAAAAGTGACTACAGTTGTGTGTCTCAGTTTTTGATTTTAATTATGAGAAGTGAATTCAGTTTCAAACTAGTAAATTCCGTTTTTCTTTGCAATTATTCAAGTTGAACAATACCAATTCAAATAATGTGATTCAAATTCAGTTTTCAGCAATTCAAATTCAAATTATGTGATTCAAATTCAATTTTGAGCAATTCAAATTCAAATATAAATAATTCCAATTCAGTTCCTAGTGACATATTTCTGCCCATAGGTACACCATAAAATGGTGCCTATGGCATTTTAAGGGTTAGTTGCTATGGTGAAAGCCTAAGTCTGGGCAGTAAGGCCATAAAGTGTATCACACTGTGGCTGTAACCTAAACTAAAAAGGGTTAGCTTTGTAATGTTACAAGATTATTGTTTAAATAAAATGTGATGACTTACCAACAGTAATATAAAGCGGTTAAACCCAAATAGGTCTAACAATCCAAAAGTAGCCTTATTGTTATTCTTAGTGTCAGCAGGGCAATGGAGATGGCGCAAGATGACAGTTTTCCATTGCTTTTGGTCATCAAAAGTAATTCTGGGAAATGTAGGAACACACTAACTGAATAAGTAGAGATGGCAGGTTGAGGGAAAGTGGGTACATCCAAAAAGTAGATGACAACACAAAATAACTTCTGGAATGCATTAACAGTGGAAGTATCTGAGTGTGGATTTTTGCTTCCCCCTTGAAGTACTTAAACATTGTGCTTTTCTTGCAAACATTTTGTTTTCAGTGGAACAGAGGCCCCCATGCCTGGTGTTTTTGATCCATCCATGGAGCAGCGATACACAGGTCAAATCTACCAACCTGCAATGCACTCTGGGACTCTAGGAGACACAGGAACAGATTATGAAGAGGAACCTCCCCTTCTTGAGGGTAAAAATAGACTCCATCCTCATCCTATAGGAACTAGACTAAAGACCATTTAACAGGCACTGTACCATGACCACAGAAATGGATAAATGCAGATATATCTGTCTAGCAGTAGACTAGTCACATGGGGGTCTGTTGTGTGTAATTGACTGGCCGATAAAAAAAGGCCAATATATCAGTCTAGCCAGGAACCAGCACTGCATTTACAGTGCAATTGGTAAAGCAGGGCACTACTACAGTCAGGGTTAGACTGTAGTAGTGCCCTGCTTTACCAGTTGCACTATAATTGCAGTGCTACACTATTTGCAGATGATACAACTATTTATTTTGTGTGAAATAAAATAACGGAGCTAAGGAAAACACTTCAACTAACTAACGAACTGCAAATAACACTTGTGAGCAAATGTAGCAAAAACCAAAAGTATTATGTTCATGACTAAAAATGCCTCCAAGAATGAACCTCAGTTGTGTCTGTCACAACTGCACCCTTGCTCCCCTCTCTTTCCTCTGGAGTTTCCCCTTTGGGCCAGCAGATGCCCCCAGTGTTTCCCCACGTGCACCCTTGGTTTCCCCAGCTGTTTTCATCCATTCATCCAATCAAGTCATTATTCCCTTGTGTATTTAGTCTCCGTTTTCCTGTCCGTTTTGGCTTGTTCGTTTTGCCTGTTTCCCGTCTCCATGTTCTAGCCTCGTGTAGTTAACCCGTGTTATAGATCAAGTTTTGTCAATGGTCTGTGCCTGTACCTGTACCTGTCTGCCTTCCTGGCCTGGAATAAACCTAGTCTGTTTATACCATGAACCTCCTGCCTCTGCCTCCTGTGTCTGTGCTTGGGTTCTACCTGTATATGTGACAAAAGGCACAGCCATTGAACAGGTTCTAGAGGCGAAATTGCTTGATGTTGCACTAGATAGGCAGCTATCATGGGAGAAATGTATAGACAATATTGTTACGAAAATGGGTGGAGGAATAACAAGTTGATCATCTTTTCTTACCCCTGCTACCAGAGTGCTGTTAACACAGGCACTAGTTTTAACCCACCTGGACTACTATTTGGTCTTATACAGCCAAAAAAGACATGTCTAATCTACAAATGGCTCAACTAAAGCTGCAATGCTTGCACTTAATTGTCCATTGGGTGTGAGGCCAAACATAAATAAATGCTTACCATCCTCTTATGGTTAAGTGAAGGAGAGGTTGGCATGCAATCTAATGGGAATTTTAAAGAATATCTGTTACAGTAAACCAAATTAATTGTATTCACAAATAAATGAGACCAACATAGTCACACTACTAGGGGCTATATAGTCAAACCCAAAACAGATGCAGTGGGCAGATATGTAATGTATAGGGCCATCACACTGGAACAATTACCAACTGTGATCATTGAAGCACCTAGCAAGGTAAGTTTAAAAAAACTACTAAAAAGACACAATTAATAATATTACCCTCAATTTACCTGAATAATTGATGTGATGCAATTCCATATTATGATGCTTGCTCTTTTTATTTGGTTTGTATTTGAGATTGTATGTTTTATATGTCCTTTTACATGTTTTGTTATGTGTGGACCCCAGGAAAAGTAGCTGAGGTAGTAGCTAATGGGGATCCGATTAAATAATATACAGGAATCCAGCTTGCAAATTGAGATAATACTTTGGATGTGACAGGTTGATTCTCAAACAGTCTTGCTTTGTGATTTGAGTCAATTAGAAAATAAACAAATGTATTGTCCCTTCTCTTTTTATTTTCCAGAGCTTGGCATTAATTTGGACCACATCTGGCAGAAGACGTTGACAGTGTTGGACCCTTTTAAGCCAGCCGATGGTAGCATTATGAATGAGACAGATCTGACAGGCCCCATCCTATTCTGCATTGCACTGGGGGCAACTTTACTGATGGTGAGTTAACGTTACTTCATAACAATCCTTTCCCTATGGTGGCCCTGAAGTGAAACAAATTAACAAATCACAACGACATGTCACAAAACAAATGAACAAATCACAACATGTCACAAAACAAATTAAAAAATCACAATGGTATTTCACAAAACAAATCAGCTAATTAAAAAACATTAGAAAACAATAAACAGAAAAGGTAGGTACTAGCTTTCTTGTTGCTGATTGGATGTCTTTGATGTCACTCTAGGTAACAGGAAGTGGGACTAGCGGCTACGCGTTACGTCGCCAGAAATAACCAGAAAATAAAACTTCCGTTTGGGAGTTTAGCCTTCAGAATAAAAGTGAGTTAAAACGTTCATAATACTGTTTAAAACCAATTAGTTTGTATTTAATTGTAAACCCAATGAATTAGAACTTTTCAGTTTTCTGTGAAATATTTCATTGTTTTCTCTTTTACCGTTCTGTTTTAGTATTTGCTGATTTGTTCATTTGTTTTGTGACATGTTGTGTTTTGCATTTCAGGGCCACCGTATTTCCCCCTTTGAGTGTTAGCACTGAGCCTAATTTCACTCAACACAGTGTATGCTAAAGTCTTAGCATGGACCACACATGAATCATTTTGATATCACTTACCGGCTACGTTGACCAACGGGACACTCTCAGTGAAGTACAGTAGAAGTCTGTTGTTATACTGGGATTCACTCTTATTAATTATAATCATGAACCCTAGTCAACATTCAGTGCATTTCTCGCTATTATGTGATGTGTACAGGAGTTAGATATAAAAGGTTTCTGTAAAAACATATTTATTCTCTCCTGTGCAGGCAGGCAAAGCCCACTTTGGCTATGTTTATGGAATAAGTGCCATTGCCTGTATTGGGATGTATATCCTGCTCAGTCTGATGAGTTCCCTGGCAGTGTCCTACGGCTGTGTGGCCAGTGTACTGGGCTACTGCCTCCTGCCCATGGTGGCCCTCTCCTCATTTGCCATATTCTTCTCCTTACAGTGAGTCCATTCAGTTGTTTATTTTTTCTACCCATTGACACATATGATTTTAGCTATTCACCTGTTCAAATAACGTTTAGGGACTTATGGATGTGGGGTTGACTTGAAAAGTTGTTGGTTGAATTCCCAGCACCAACAGGAAACTCTGTTCCAGCTGTGAGGTGGCAACTGGAAGCTACTATTACCACTACATTTCCCACCAACACTCCTGAAGTGTCCTTGAGCAAGGCACTAATCTCCAAGGGTTACTCTGTGATCAGCCCTCTGACCTCTCTAAAAAAAAATGCATATGTATAGGGTGGGGTTCGACTGATTAGGGTTTTTGAAGGCCAATATTGATATTTTAGAATTGCAGTTATTGATGTCTGATATTTTCTGCCAGAATTCAGTATCTGTAAATGTCACAATTTTCATGCCCAATCATTCTGACAGGTAATGAAAATGAGAAGTATTCAGTGTTTTCCCCAGGATTTTATTCTTGTCAGGGTGGAATGGCCTTTGAAACAGCATTTAGACCCTCATGGGACACTTAAACTCTCAATTGAAATCCAGACTAAATAAATAATTTTAAGTGGGATTAGCAGCACCTTAAGGGAGGCTGATCATTTAGGTGGTCTGATATATTGTAAACCGAAATATTGATCTAACCCTAGTAGAGGTGGGTATCTAAGAGGGATTTGTGAGAAGACAGCTTCCTATTACCTATTAAAATAATCGTAGGGTGCGTTCACACCTTGAATGTTCTGAGCAGTTTATTTGACCTCTGGAGTGTTTCCTCCTTTAATTTGGTTCATTTGGGCAGGTAAAAACACACACACACACACACAAACACACTGTCAAAATTATTATCAAAACGGCAATAAACAAGCTACTTGTGAGTCCATGTGACTTTTGCTTACAAGCCTTGGTTTGCTTGTAATTGGGCAGTGTGAACCTAAATGAACCAAATACAGAAATGCAACAAAATCAACTTTTCCATAATGATTTGGACCAAAGTAAACAAACTGCAGGTCTAATCACACCCTGTGATACAACTTCAAATAACTCTTTTTGTTTTTACAGAGACTTCCTGGGGACAATTCTGGCCGTGTCAGTGATTTGCTGGTGTAGCCTCTCTGCCTCCAAGATCTTCACTTCTACCCTAGCCATGGAGGGCCAGCAGCTGTTGTTGGCGTACCCATGTGCTCTGCTGTATGGGGTCTTTGCACTGCTCACAGTATTCTAACTCTATTATTATTAAAGTGTTAATCTGTGAGATCCCTGTTTTTACCTCTGCCAACGATGTTAGAAAAAGGTTATGTTTTCACCCCTGTCTGTTTGTTTGCAAGTTATCTGAAAAAGTTACAAACAGATTAGGATGAGATTTAGTGGACAGACAGGCCTTGGCCCAATGATTGGTTGACATGCAAATATATGTGTTTGTGTGTAGTGTGGTGCATGGTGTGATGTACTATGTATATGATGCAATGTAAAGCCCTTTGAGACATGCTTGTATAAAAAAAGGGCTATATAAATAAAGATTGATTGATTGATTGATTACATTGATTATGATCTGGATCTGGGATTTCTGCCATTAGACGATTGGCGTTTTTTTGCCTTAACTATTATGTTCAAGTCGGCAGCTAAACTGTGTTGCATTCATGTGCTATTTTAATGGAAAATCAAACCCGGAAGACAAAAGATGAACAAACATAAACTGTTACAGAGGTTGCAGCTTCGCAAATTGAAGAATTATTAATTGGTGGAGGTTTGCCCTCTACCGAGTGCCTTCTAGTTTATTTTCGGTCCATCTGTGGTGCTAAGCGCGCATCGTGTGGTGTTTCTGCACTGCACTTTCCAGAGATCTCTTATCAATCAAACAGTGTGTCCAGTACTGCGACGTCTTTTTCCTTGGATTTTCTGTTGATGAAGCTTGAGTTTCTGTAGGTGGCGCTCTTTACTTTGTCTATTCAGCCACTGCTCATGCTAACTACCCAGTTTTTCTATTTATTCCATACAAACCAGAAACATAAAATGCATCACTTCCTGTATGCCAGAGGATTTCCCCCAGCAAACACATAGCACGCACAAATAAATGTACAAACTGATCTACTAACAGCACTGAGGACTGTGTCTTTCAAATGTGCAAAATAACACGCCTTATCCAGTTAGCCTCAATTAATATGCAAGCTGGGCCGTTTACACGCTATTTTGCACAATAATGCAGAACACCCACTGTGCTCTATCAAACCTCAATTTAGTTGACGGAAACTGCATCTTTATTTAATACGTTTCAAGGGAACGTGCAAACGCCCTGCATGCGTAAAGAAATCAACATTTATTGAAAAATTCTAAGCATATTATTACCCAACGAAATACTGTCAATCATTTCTAATTGTGTGAAGCCCAGCAAAATCATTCTCAAAAACACATTACTGCAGTCACAAAACAATCTATTACAGCTCTAACATTTATTGTAGACTATTTTAACCTTCTAATGCTAATTCTATAGGCTCAAATGTCATTTTGCGCTTGTGGTTCTGTTGCCCATCCATCTGGTGCAAACCATTAAACACGAAAACCCTCATTTAAATACCGCTGTCTCCATCACATTTGCACCTGTTGTCATTTACGCAATAATTCTTTGGTTGATGGCCGTTTTGCAGATCATATACAAACGCGCAAACTTTAGAATGCACACGCAAATTAGTACCCTTTATTTGGGATCTTGGATGTTTACACAGCAAATGTAAAAGCTTTCATAAACTGGCTATAGGATAAATCACTATTGTGTTATATCATTCAGAGATAGAGGGTAGCTAAATGGACATGTATTTATATGAAAATATTGCAGGTTATTACTTTAAAGTAGCCCCGAGTTATTGTAGATAGTGTTGTTATTTAAATTTGTAGAAAGTAAATATTTTGCTTGTCCTTCCTTATTGTTATTATCGTGCCTGTTTATTCTAGAAAGTAATTTGCTAAAACAAAAGTAAATTCCTGGAAGCACAAGAAGCACAGACACAATGATGACTGTTGTCAGGGGAAAACCTCATAACTCCAGTTTGGGTGTTTTTCACTTTTTTACTTGAATTGAAGGATGATGCGGTCCTCTATGGGTTGGGAAACTTTTGCAATCCCTGGGCTTGTGAAACCCTTCCAAAAAAATAAAATAATACATGGTGGTCAGACTAACACTAAATTATTTATTCTAGATACAAGGTTTTCTGACAGCAGCAATATTCTCCTCTCTTTATTAGAGTGTAGTTATCTACATCATTTTCTGCAACACAAGTTAATGCTTTATTTTGCTTTGATCAACATAATTTAATTGACAATATGGTCAATGTGCTAAAAGAGTGTTTTTCTTTGTAGTTTTTCACATTAAAGGGTTGATAAGTCATTTACAGAAAAGAAAGAAAGGACATATTATTACCATAAATCCATAAAAATGTTCTCTTGGTGGTTGTTTGGGGCAACCAGAAGTGCTCCTGATATCTTTCCTCTTGGACGTTACCTACCAGTTAATAAAAGACCTTTACCTACCAGTTAAGCAGTCCCTATTGTTACAGTAGAGGGAGCCATAACATCACATTTCCGAGACAGATTCTGTTCTCACTGGGTAGCAATCTCTGAGATTGAGAAGGGGGCTGAGGGGGTGTCAGCACAAACGTCTTGCAATAAACATTATGCACTGAGAAATGGGATTCAATTATCAAAAACTTTCATTTTTTTGCGTTTAAGACATTTTCTTTGTTTTGTTTGCCTGTTATGTGCAGAAACTGATTGATTGTCCTATTACAGTGGCCTATTCCAAAGTTTAAAAAACAGAAAGTTCTGTGTATATTAATGTGAAAAGAGGAGGATGGGTCACAATGCACAGACCCCGGGAGCATTCAGAGGAAGAAAAGGAACTCATTTTTCACACGGCATCCGTAATGTTTGGGGTCTGGGCAGGCTCTGACAACTGGAAAGTAAGTGATGTTCTGCAGACAACTTGCTTTTAAAAGTAGGGGGAGTATTGGGGGGGCAACGTCGAGACGATTCGCTGTGATATTAACAACGGGTATAACTTCTGAGGGCCCGGTCCAATCAGTCAGGTGGATCCAGTCCCTCAGGTGTTGCACAAGCTGACAAGGTCGACCTCTATGGGAATAAATACAAGGCCATGCTCTCTTTCTGCACTGCATTTCTGCTCCAGATGAAAGGCTGCGGTGCCACCAGGACTGAGCTCCGTCAAATGCTGACAGCAGAAATACCAGAACACAGCTAGTTTCTAATGGCACTGTGCTGAAGGATGTAAAGAATGCCTTTGGCCCATTTATTACTTAAAGCCCCTATGTGTAGAATATTGACCTCTATATATCATTCTCAAATTAATTTTGATAGCATAGTATAATGGCTGTAGAACAATAAGATCATAACAGTGTAAATGTTTCAATATCCAGAAATCCTGTAAGGTGACATCAGTAAACTGCACACAGCATGCTCATGTTCACTCTGTTTGTGATGCTTTATACCAAAGGATACCAAAGGGACGAGAGAGGCAACATATCTAATGTTGGTGAGTCCAGCTTTCTCTGGACACTAGCTGCTGTTTAGCTACACTTTGGATTTCACTCTTAAATTTCAATTAATCACTTCCGGTGGGCGGAGAAGTGTCCACGCCGACATCAGAATTAAATTTGGGCAAATAGGATGAATGTGTGTCTCAATTAGTGGGAACGGGATGCTCCTCTCTGTTGCAGCCACACTTTGATAAGATGGGTGTATTTTTACATACAAATCTTGCCTAGTGCAGCTTTAAAAGCTGTCAATTGCTGTCAATGAGATATCCATTCAGCATCTGCAAGAAATTAGCCAGCATGTATGTGTAAGGGAAACATGCAACATGTGTGTACATGTGACTGAAAAATAAGAGACAGCTGAAGCAAAAAGGATAAACAATGGCAAAAAAGAGTGTGTTTATATTGGTGCGTGTATCCCCCCCGATGACAGCATGTGTGTGAAAGAGCGTGTGTATGTTTGACTGGAAAAGAAGGGAAGGGGAAGGACAGTCCTGCTATGGGACTGAGAGGAGCAGGCCCAGTCTTTCTTCTCCTGACTGTTTGGATTGGTTAAACCAAACAAATCCCTCTGGCCAAGCGATAGGCTGAAGACAAGGGCTCCCTGGGCCCTCCGCAACTCTCCTGCTACTTTACACTAAACTCTTCCAGATGATTTATGCGCTCTCTCTGACAGTCGCTCCCGGTCACCTTTCTTTCACCGAGGTGCGGGGTGACGGTGAACTTCGCTCCATGCACTGCAACCCGTTATTAAACAATACCCAATGCAATCTCAATTACAAATAATTGTTTCAGCCAAAAATCTGCTTCATGTGAGACCTACTTAATCTGCTTAATACCTCTTATTCCCCAAAGCAGTTTTCTTAAATACTCTCACCAGCAGTGTGCGAAATACCCCACTGCAATCTGTATTTTTTGAGACCCCCCAAAACCTAAGATCATTTCAGGGGGTCTCAAGTGTCAATCAAGGGGTCTGAGACCCCCTGGGACCCCCGTATTTCGCACTATGCTCACCAGCCTGCTTTTTCATTTGATTGTCAGAGATTTAAAAGATGCAATAAAGGATAAGTTATGTTTGGAGTAAATTGGCTTATTGTTGTTTCTGACCATTTCTGTATGAGTGTGTGCGTGGCTGATTATGTATATCTGAGTGTACAGGTCTTGCTTAGCCTGGCCTAGTGTGCATGGCTGCTTGTCATTCTCTTTCTCAGACACTTGCAATGTTCCTACCATGCAGTGGACGTGGGTGTTGCCCTTTCCCCTACGGTCCTTACTGCTGGCCACTGTCCCATCACTGATGTTATTACGCGATCGCAGCCCCTGGTTCTGTGCCCATCGTCACCAACCGTGCCCCCATCTGTCTGCCTCTATCGCCTTATCTGTTTCCTATGTCACTGTCATTGCCTATGCTATTGTACATTCCACTGTTTGTCCCGTCACCTATTGCATATCCTGGTGGGGGATCCCTCTTTGACCTGGCCCATCCAAGGTTTCTTCAAGTTTTTACCTAATAAGGTTTTCGTGGAAGTTTCTCCTTTCATGCATCGAGGGTCTAAGGCTGGTGGTGCCGGGTAGTTTAGGCCTAGTAGAATAGTTAGGCTTGCTATGGTTTGCTAAAAATGTGTATTGTGTGTCTTGTGCTTTGTTCTGTTTCCATATGTTTGTCTTACACTATTCTGTAATTCCATTGATTGTTGTTCAGGTAGATCTAGTTGAGCTCATTTTCTGTAAAGTCCTTTGAGACATGCTTGTGATAAAGGGCGATATAAATAAATGAACTTGAACTTGACATCATCTGCCCTAATGCTGGGATCAGTTCCAATACTACCCTGGTTGTCTATGGGAAGCCTTTCACTTGAAAGCTACTGCTGCCAGGGGCAGTGGCTCATGAGGTAGAGTTCCTGCCCAGCAACCGCTCCTCTGTTGTAGTGTCCTTGAGCAAGACACCTAACCCCAAATTGCTCCCGTTGAGCAGGTTGATGCCTTGCATGGCTGCCTCTGCCAATGGTATGATGATATGTAAGTCGCTTTGGATAAAAGCGTCTGCTAAATGGCATAATGTAATGTAACTGATTCTAATGAGACATTTTGATCAGATTCCACAAAAGTAGGCATGAATGTTTTTATTTGTATTATTAATTCGATTAATTAATACTTTATTGTCACACCCATGCACAGAGCACCGCACACCTAGTGAAATATTTCTCTGCATTTAACCCATCACCTGGTGAAAGTAGAAGAGGTTGGAGTCTCACCATTACAAGTATGAGAGTCAAGTCCCATCAGTGTTTCTGTTGCTCATTTGGAGAAGAGCTGAAACTCCATGGTGTAGCATTTTGATACCACGGTACAGTTAGATTCCTAAGCAAATAAATATAAGGTATCTGCAAGGAAATGTAGCTGCCTCTACAACAACCAAGAAGTATTTTTTTATTTTCAATTGTCATAAGTGGATGAGTGAAATCGCTAAAATAGTTTGACTTTGAAGAAACTGGATTGGTTGGTTTTTACCCTCATTGCTGTGAAGCTAGTTGGATCCCCTCTGCAGCCATTCAAAATACTAATG
>OMOT01074793.1:0-10990 GCA_900312575.1 Acanthochaenus luetkenii | reverse complement strand
TGTGTGTGTGTGTGTGTGTGTGTGTGTGTGTGTGTGTTTGTGTTTGTTTGTTTCTGATAATTGTGAAGTGTGTTATTCTTTGTTCAAGGCCAGTCCACGCTGTGCCAACCTGGCTCTGAAGCATTACTTACTGAAGCCAGTTCAGAGGATCCCCCTGTATCAACTGCTGCTCACAGGTACTTCTGAAACTCATTAGGCCCATTTATTTTCTTAACTCAAGCGGCTGTTGACTGAATCACCACGGTCAAATTGAGTTTAATTCCATATCACCCACTCATCCTTAAAACGATGGAACATTTTAACGTTTGACTCATTATAGGCATCACACTGCCATCTGGTGTTCAGAATTTCTACCTTGTTCTTTAAACCTCATATAATAAGATTTGTTTGAAGTGCAGCCCAAAGCAGATTTGGTGACATAACATGAGTGAGCTTAGCGTTTCACGGGTCTAATGGATCAGTGCCAAAATGTGAAGAATGTTTCTCACTCGCTCTTGTATAAGTACATGATGTAAGCACTTGCAGATCTCATATTCAGGATTTACATTTCAGGTTACATTCCAGGAATCTACGACGCAACACAAAGCACTTGTAACCCTGTGTACTACCGGTTTTCCCTTGTTGACCCTGTCTCTGATATGTTTGTAACTGTATTTCAGACTATCTAAAAAACCTGCCTCTAGACTCAGTGGATTACAAAGACACACAAGGTAAACCAAGAGTGTTTTTTTTATTGTTGGCGATAAAATAGTAAATTCAACTGATGATGTTAATGGAGTTACATAGAAATAAACACGTAACTTTTTATCCATACAGCTGCCCTTGGTATAGTGAAAGAGGTGGCCAATCACGCCAACGACATCTTGAAACAAGGGGTGAGAGCCAGTCTAAATCAACAACTAGGCTATTTCGCTTAACATGTTGATTAAATGCTCTATGCAAGTTGCTGATGTTCACTTCTTTTCTCTCAGGATAACTTCCAGAAGCTGATCCAAGTGCAGTGCAGTCTGAATGGCCACCATGAAATAGTCCAGCCTGGGAGGGTAATGCCTAATAGATATCGCTTTCAATTGTTTGTTAATTTGTTGTTATATTCATTTATTTCATTAATGGGGAATTCATTACATTAACAAAATTAGCTGTGAATTTAGCTGCAAATTGTTAAAACGTTAATGGTTTATTACGTTAATGGGGAGTTAGCATTACTTTAGCAGTTGTAACACTTGTGTACAGTCATATAAAAACAAACATCATACTCTAAAATTAGAATTAAATTAAAACAAGTAAATCAAGAAATGAATGTATTCTTATGACATTATTGTGTTCCAGGTCTTCCTGAAAGAGGGCATCCTGAAGAAGCTGTCCAGGAAGGTCATGCAGCCCAGAATGTTCTTCCTGGTACAGTACATAACCTTAAGTGCTACCTCTTATTCATTTTATTTCATGCTTATCAAGCCTTGACTTCTCCAGAATGCTGCTGCAAGGCTTTTAACCAGGACCAGACTTGGGTCTCGTGTCAGGATTTATATCTTAATTCTTCTTTTAACTTACAAGGCCCCTACACCACTGTAATGTTCCTTAGGTCCTCAGAACGTGGGACTTTTAACTTTTAACAGAGGTCGAAGCTAAAAACCAAAGGTGCCTTCGCTGTTGTGGCCCCAGTCAGTCCAAGCTTTAAAAAAGAACCCAGCAAATTCAATTTCACTGGCCTTTTCTTAATCTCATGTTATTAGACTTTTATGTTATGGGTATATTTTGTCTCTTTTTGTTATTTTATCCATCTTTTAACTTTTAGTATTGTTAAGCACTTTGTAACTTATTTAAAAGGTGCTATATAAATAAAGGTTTACTTACTTACTTACATCAACTTTCTCGTTCCTTCCTTTGAGCTGCTCTTGTTGATCTGTTCTTTGCCATTTCTCCTTTAGTTCAACGACACGTTGCTTTACACCACTCCTGTTCAGTCAGGCCAGCATAAGCTCAACAATATGCTTTCTCTGGCTGGGATGAAGGTGAGCGCTTTTGATTTATTTCCCTGTACTCGTCATATTTTCATATACATATTGGGGTTTGGGGGGATTGGGGGGGTCTGACCCCCCTAGATAACGATAATTTCTTCATATGATAATAATTATGTTATTAAATAATGTTATTAAAATTCTACTAAACCCACTAAAGTTTACCAAACAATGAACACTATTTGTATTTAGGCTTTACAGTAGTCTATTACTGTATTAACAAAAGGCTTGAACGAGATTATGTGGAATGTTGATTTATTTTTTCTATTAGACTATTTTCAAAGTAAGAAAACAGTCTATGCCTTTAATGTTAGTCAGGCACAGGCCTAGATGCTGTATGTAGGTAACACATCTGCCTCTTTGGCATGTTGATAGTGTCTTAGGTTCTGGTTCAGCATTGTGCGGGTCTGTGTTGGAGTGGAAATGATGGTCTGCTGTTTGTGTGTGTGGGTCTGACTTGCTATCAGTTTTGATGTAGAATACTTTGTTGGTGACCCCTGACTACAGAATGTGTTGGTGAACTGGTGTAACGGAAAAGGTTGACACCCCCCCCAATTTTCATTGTATGAGTTGCACTCTGGTTATACACTGCCATCACTGCTTACAATGAAAATAATTGCAGGTTAGCAAACCAAGCCAAGAGGCCTATCAGAATGAGCTGAACATTGAGAGTGTGGAACGTTCCTTCATTCTCTCTGCGAGGTAAGGATCAGGGACAAAAGATTTGTCTTGATGTAAGAAAATGTATTGTTTCATTTTCATTTCATAATAGGCATACCATGATTCCCATTGTAGTGCACAGGTCTGTGAACATGCTGTGTAGGTGTGTAGTCACACTTCCTGTCCTCTTCCTGCAGTTCTGCTACAGAACGAGATGAATGGCTGGAGGCCATTTCCATGGCGATCAGCGACTACACCAGGAAGAAGATCACCTTTGTATCCGGCAAGACCCCAGAGGTACGATGCATATGACAATCGCACAAAACGCAACCGATCCTTCTCTTTTCCTGTTTAAACTGTATGTGCCAACACAAACCTGATGGTTTAATGGTTGTCTGAGCCTGTGTTTCTCTCCTATCCAGACAGAACCGAGGGACGGTGGCAGCGATGGTCCTTTGGGATCCAAAGCCCCCATATGGATCCCTGACCCGCGGGCCACCATGTGTATGATCTGCACCTGTGAGTTCACCCTCACATGGAGGCGACACCACTGCCGTGCATGTGGAAAGGTGAGCTGACACAAAGGGTTGGAATTGGAAGAGATTGTATCTGCCCTCAGTAACTAATTTCTGGAACGTGCTTCATCAAACAATAAGGTGAGATCTACAATGAAATTGGCCTCGTAAAAGCGTACATATGTAAACAGATATGATTAAACACTAATTCCAAAAGATAAAGAGGCAACCAGTCGGATTGAAGAATTAAAGGAGAGGAGAGCACATCAAACTCCACTGTGGTTGTAAAAAACTATGGACAAATGTATGTTATGCTTGATTATACCATCAGGTGGTGTGCCAGTCATGTTCCTCCAACAAGCACTGTCTTGAATATCTGAAGAACCAGTTAGCACGGGTGTGTGACCAGTGTTTCATTGTTCTCCAGCAGCAGAAAAGTAAGTTAGGCTTCCTTACTTCCCTCTCCAGATTTGTAGAAAAAGACAACACACACAGCCGAACCTTGGTGTTCTCCGTATCGTCTGTTTATTAAACTACGTTCCACATTTCTCTTAACTAGGTGAACGAGCCCTGTCAACGACTCCATCCCCTGGCAACAAGTCTACCTTTGTTTTCTCCAGAAAGCAGAAGAAGATACCTGCCGCCTTGAAAGAGGTGACTGGTGCTCTGGCCTGATTAGAAGGCAATATTATTGATCATGACCAGATCTCTCATCAGTTGGCCTTCACTTGTTTTAGGTGTGGGCCAGCACAGACAACTCCTCCATGAGTGGTTACCTGCAGAGGTCAAAGGGCAATAAAAAGCAGGGGAAGAGGCTGTGGTTTGTCATCAAGGACAAGGTCCTTTACACATATGCAGCAAGTGAGGTAAGTTCTCCTGCCCCTATTAATTTCACTCATTAATTTCACCCAGCTTGTAATAACTCAACATGGGAGTTGTTGGGATTTAATGTAGATCTAACATCTGCCTGTTATTCTCCTGCTTCATGTAGGATGTAGCAGCCTCGGAGAGCCAGCCGCTGTTGGGGTTCATGTTGAAAGAAGATTCATCTCAGAAGTTACAGTTCAAGCTCTACCACAAAAACACACTTTACTACATTTTCCAAGCTGACGACATCCAAACAGCCCGGAGGTACTAGCCTAAAGTGGATGTCACTAATTATTGCATATAATGAACATACATCTTTTTCTTCTTCTTCTGCTCTTTCTCAATTGTTATGCAGTAATTACAGTGATGCGCTTTCTTCCTTTCTTTTACAGATGGATCGACTCGTTCAAAGATGCCATGGTGCTTTAATATATGTAGACAATGTGTGAAGTTGTTCAGCAAGCTTTTTCACCCTTGTCTGAGCATGTTACAATTTTATGTTTTGAGTAGTTGGGAGTGAAACAATTTACCTCAGTGCTCTCTGAATACTGAAAAAACAAGGAGGCTATATTGAAATGAAGTGGAAATATTTTATTGTTTTTAGCAGATTTAGCTACCTTGGACTTTGATCGTTTATAGAGCACTCGTGTCGAAGTCACATTTATCCATCTGTTATTTTGTAGATTAACATTCATATTTTCATTAAGTATTCGTGTGTAGTTTTGGCTACAGCTGGACTAGCAAAGAATCATGCCACAATCACCTGCAGCTGTTTTTAGGGTTGTACCTTGATTTCATGTCACAATGTTGTAATTTCAATTTAGAGTAATCAGCGTGGATGGACAGTATCACAATCATTTGTCATTATAGTTGTCAATAGATTTGTAATTAAGTAAGCCACCCATAACATATTGATTCATTTCTGACAAATTATATCTAGAAGTCAATAGAAATCAGTTGTTTCTTGTTTAGAAAGAATTACTTTATTTCATCCATCCCATTAAAAAAAAGTTGTATAACACACAATGTGCACTGATCCTGCTTATGAACCACACGTTCATCGCACATATTATTAAGGCTTTCTATAACTTTGTATCACACATAGCCTGATAATCTTAATGGTGTATTTTTGGACTATTCACTGTTGTGACACTGTACCACCACATGCATTACACTCGGTCTGTTCCTCTCACTCAAATACACCCAGTGGCTCTCCACTCAAGCCTTATTGTATCTTGTGTACATACGTTTTAGATAAGTGTAAAATGAAATGCGATGTAATTAAATGAAAAGTGCATGACTCTTATTTTACCCTTTAATTTGTTTCACTGTAATATTGTTTTGCTGTGCTTTTGGTCACGTTGTGGTCAACTGGAACAAAACATTGAACGAAAAAATAACGGCATAGTGGCAAACATGGACAGACCGATAGTTATATGCTTATTTTGAGTTTGGCACATGTATTACAATAATTAGCATATAAGCTTGCACACACTACATCATGCAGAACTGTTTGTGCGTTAAAAATAGAAAAACGACATGCCTGATCTAGAAGTACCCGCAGTTGAGCTGTTGGTACACTGAAACTAACCCTGTTCGAAACAATGCAGTGACGCCAATTACTAAATATGTTAACTAATTTCGTGCAGACCCGTGCAGTTCGGCTACCCAACTGCGCATGTGCACAATGGTATCCTGATGAGAAAAAAAAAGGTCACGAACTCTGACCCTCCTACCAACTGCAGCAAACAGTTAAAATATTTATTTATTGAAGTTAATTAATATTCTGACATAACAGTTTCGATACAGGTAGGGACATGTTTAGAACCGGATGCTATAGAGTCTCGTGAAAAAGACACGGCGGGCCAGTAACGCAGGAAGGAGGGAGAGTGTTGTTTAGGGAGTCTACAGGGAAGCAGCCATTAGCTAACCTAAGCTAGCATGTAGCTAACTTAGCTCTTTAGCACTTTCTTCCGGAGCTCAACACTTGATAAATACATTATATTTGGCAAGTAGGTAATCATACCGGCGTTTTAATGCGAATTGTAAATTAGTTAAACCGCCAGCTGCATGTATTGATAGCTATTCAATTAGCTTAACTTACATCGTTTAGGGGAATGTGTGCAGCCAGGTCAGCTAATTGTGTTAGCTGCTATGCTAGCGTTGCTAACTACTCCTCTCCACACACAAACCAACTGACGTTACACATTCGGTTAGCTGTCGATTTACATACGAATTTGAAAACGAGCATGTAGTAGTGTATAATAACCATGTATTTCACCAAATCAGTTAGGTCCAAAGCAAGAATTGTGTGCGATATGAGTCCTGTTGTGAAAACCGAAGTCCCGCCACTTGCCTCTGATTCTACATGGGCATTGAACCCTAGCATGCTTTAACCCTTCAATGTTGACCTTTCACCCACAGGAAAAGAAATGCGTTTATCTTCCGTATCGATTTTAAATAGCTGGCTGTCAAGAGCTTGTTCGTGTTACTTTCCCAACCGGGCCGCCCATTTGTTGTCGTTTTACCGTGATATTAGCCTGCACTTTAATTAAACAAGGCCATTAACAGTGCCGATTCGAGCTAGCGCCAGCAATATTACGTAGCATAGGCCGCAAACTAGCCAGTGATACGAAATACAATTAGTTATATGTGTATAAGTTCTCTGGTGATTAAGCACGAATCATTTCAAGCTAATCTCATCTCGATTCCCCTGACTCCTTTTTGTAATCTTGTTTTTTCGTCTTTAAGAATTCGAAGAGACAACTTGTGGAATTTAACAAGTTACCCCCGGTTCATCGTAGTAATGGCTGCAAACAGTGATATTTCAAATATGAAATAATCTCAGTTCAACACAAAACCCAAATACATAAATATATTGTTTGACTGACCCTAAACTTGTTTTATTAAGGTGTAAAAGGTATATGCTTCCTCCACAGTGCCTCATGGGGCATTGATGTGATGAGCAGTGGAGGTAAATACATATCAGAATGGATGGGCACACTCAAAGGATTCAACTTGTGTCAGCAGACAGCGGCATGGCATTGGGACACAGAATCCAGGTGATGTGACAGCCTGTCATTCTCAACACTGGATGTTGTTATTGCATTTTGTTTGTGTATAAATAAACACATATTTGTTCTGAAATTGGGTCAAAGATCAGGTGAATAGCTGAGAGAAAAACAAATGGCTCTGGGTGGAATAACACTCTTATTTGTTAGAAAATTATTGAGGAAAAGTACACACAGTGCTCTGCTTTATTTTTCTTATACTTCAGAGGTAGTGCAGCTGCGTTGTTTAGTGGGGTCAGCATAGCTCCTCTCCCACACTTTCTGCTCTTATTGTATACGCTCCCTTATGTTTGAATGTTTTTTTTAACATGTAGATCGTAACTGATCAGCAGACTGGCCAGAAGATCCAAATTGTCACAGCACTGGAGCCATCCTCTTCTGGGAAGCAGCAATTTATTCTTGCAAATGCTGACTATTCCCCAGGTGGGAACATGATCTTGGCCAAGCAGGAAGACTCACCCAACAAGGTCATCTTCACTGCTCCAGATGGCTCCGGGGTTAACCAGCTACTCTTTACTTCATCTGAAATGGCCGGGCAGCAGAACCAGGTACTGCCCAGCGGATTTTGATAACAAGTTGACGAAAGGTCTTGTGACTGAAGCATGAATATGTTTACTCAATCTACATACTTATCCCAATGTTTGCCACCTGTTTTGAACGTTTCTATTGTTTTAGGTACTTTGTCAGTTTGTAGCTGACGGCTCAGACCAGTCTGTTGTCAGGCAAGTTGTGGAGTACTGTGTTGTGTGTGGGGACAAGGCCTCAGGTAGGAATAAAATACAGTTCGCTTTAACAATTTTGTCTTTTAACTGTCTTATAACTTTGTATACGCAACCACATACATTCTCCAACCTAACTGTTCTCTTTTTCCTCACTCAGGGCGTCATTATGGAGCTGTCAGCTGTGAGGGCTGTAAAGGCTTCTTCAAACGCAGCATTAGGAAGAACCTGGTGTACACATGCAGGGGCTCTGGAGAGTGTTCCATCAACAAGCTCCACCGAAACCGCTGCCAGTACTGTCGACTGCAGCGCTGCATAGTCCTGGGCATGAAGCAGGACTGTAAGTGACTGTAATATATATATGCCTGTAGTTATGCTGTTCAAGCTTGACAGGGTTGAGGTTTAATATCTTAATTTTTTTCTCTTAGCTGTGCAATGTGAGAGGAAGCCTGTTGAAGTTACCCCCAGAGAGAAGTCTGTCAATTGTGCCGCTTCCACGGAGAAGATCTACATCCGCAAGAACCTGTGTAGCCCTCTGGCTGCCACACCCACTTTTGTAACAAACAAGGAAACTGCTAGGTACTGATCTCTACACTGGGTCAATAGTCAAGTTGCTTATACCAGAGTCAATCATGACACAATAATAGGTTGGACTGCTTTACTTTGAAAACAAGAAGCTTCTAATATAATAATAATATATATAAATGTGATGATTAAGATACTGCTTCTCTGATTGCAGGTCAACAAGTTTGCTGGAGTCGAACATGCTTCTTAACATCCAACATCCCTTCTCAAAGATGGAAAACACCATCTTTGTCCCGGCGTCGCCTGACACGGTAATGCGGATGCTATCAAATTGCATTTAGTTAAACACAGATATGTCATTCTGACTGGACAAGAACTAACCTTTTGAAATATGAAAGTCCTCTGAGAATATTGGGATTTTCATAACATGATTACACTTTATCTGTACCGTGATAACTTATGATGATCAAAGCGATAATTGATTGTTAATGAGTGATGCATATGCCTTAACATCTGCAGGAGTCTTGTTGGTTGGTTTTTGGGCCACTTGTGTTGTGGACTTGGCTGTTTTTATGCTTATTTATTTTGCTGTTGTGTATTTGTTTTTGCTTTTTTCCTTGTTCCGCTTTCACCCATGTTTATCCTCATGGAACCCTTTACCTGACATAACGTATCAGTGATGACCAGTTTTTCCATAATATGAAGAAGTTTGATGGACAATTATGCTAACCTGGTGCAGGGTAATACACCCAAATCCAAACTTTGTTTTTAAGAGGGATGCTTGATAATTACTTTCTTCCATTTCATCAGGATGACCCATGTCAGGGTGACCTCAGCACACTGGCCAATGTGGTGACGTCCCTCGCCCACCTCAACAAGACCAGGGAGGCAAGTGACAGTGGCAATGATCTGATGGGGGTGGAAACCCTTAGCAACGGTGACAGCTCCATGACGGATATCCAAGGAGACGAGCAAACCGCAAGCGAGATCACTCGGTGAGGAGGACATGTAATATGGAATCAAGAGACTTTTATTGACCAGCAGCTATTTCCAAATAATTTTGTATTGTTTGGGGGCCGGGGGCCAGCGGCCAGGCAGGCTATACAAAGAAAATACATTCGTTCAAAATACAATACAGTAAAAGACAATCTTAGCCAGGCAAGCTATACAAACAAAATACATTAGTTACAAATACAATACATCACAAGACAATCTCACACTATTTTCCTTCAATACTAATGTTGCGATGACACTTCGGTGAAATTGCCTGCTAAGATTCCTAGTGAGCGCGCATCTCACAGCTGCAATAGAGTAACGTGAGAGATTCATGCTGCATTCAGTTGAAACTCTGAAATTTGGAACTATTATGGACATATACAATATTGCTGCATTCTCTTGGAAATGTGTTTTTTGTTTAACACACTGGAACGCACAAACTTATTGTATTTCAGGTGGTGTTATGGAGGTGCTATGCGTCCTCTAGGAGGAGCTCAAACACACCCAAGCCCCTCCCTGGAGCCGCCACTGGGCAGAACCCTAATATGTGCTAGTGAATATACAATATATATATAGTAGGTAACATTCACAATTAATCATACATATGTATATGTCGGTAAAATATTGCCCCCATGTGCGCTTATGTATATATATATTACCTTGTATTTTTGCGCATTCTTTTTATAATTAAGTTAATTATAATTATAATATAGGCAATATATTACTTATTGCCCACATGTGCGCTACAGTAGGGATGGCCAGAACGAGGCTTTCCGAAACACAGAGACAATTGAAACAATTGTGCCGAGGCTTCACGGAGCACTCGAAACACTACGCGACAGTGACGTCGTTGTCTTATAAAAGTATTTTCACCAAATAAACGTAAGCGTCCGTGGCCGTGCGGTAGCGCTTAGGTCTTGTAGACAAGAGTAGTTTTGAAGCGTGACATCAAACCCATGCTTTTGCTTCTTAAGACTGCCAAAACTGTGGTTCATTGAATGATTTAGGACCTGTGAGACAATAAACTGATAATGTAGAAAACATGCAAGGATAGAGATCTGGTGGCTCATTAGAGGTCGTTAGACGGGGCTCGTAATAGTTTCATGAGTTTCAAACGTCATTAGCCACGTGGGGGGCGGCAGTAGCTCAGGAGGTAGAGCTCCCGTCCCGCAACCGCAAGGTCGGCGGTTCGAGTCCAGCTCCTCCCGGGGATAAATCTGTCGTCGTGTCCTTGAGCAAGACACCTAACCCCAAAAGACACCTGCTCCCCGGGCGCCATAATGGCAGCCCTCTGCTCCGGGCCCCCCTAGCATGTGTGTGTTGTGCAATTACTTGTGTGTATCCGGTGTGTATCCGGTGTGTATCCGGGGGGGATCCGTGATGGGTTAAATGCAGAGAATACATTTCACTAGGTGTGTGCGGTGCTCTGTGCATGTGTGTGTGACAATAAAAAGGATTATGATTATGACAGTGTTTCGAAACGCATACCTAGACCTATTCAAAGTCAACCAAATATTTAATACTCATCACGACATGTATCATAATAATATGATGTACAGAAAACATGTACCGTATTTTGCGGCCCATAGGGCGCACCGGCCTATAGGGCGCACTGTCAT